>WPIO01000004.1:13247500-13480000 GCA_009760855.2 Cristatella mucedo | reverse complement strand
AATGTTACCAAGTGAGAAAGTACCAAACTTTGAAATACTTCTATAGAAATTTTGCTAGGAAAGAACAGCACTAACAGCCAGTTAGTCGGGTGGGCTGGAAGTCAATTTGGAGTTTTCCTCGATTTTTCACGTGCCAGTGTATGCATATTTGCTGCTGTTGCATTGAAGGATTTCTAGAGATAAATAAATAAATAATAAATCCTAGCTGATTAAACAGCCTCTTTTTGTATAGCGACAGAAGAGCCTTTTATGGCTATCACCACCGCTTGCAGTGGCGATAAAGAATCGCCCACCGCAGGAATCGAACCCACGACCTCGGGACCTCGGTCGTGAAAGCAACCGCCCTACCTAGTGTGCCATCGGGGCTCACCATGATGAGATGCATGGCCGAGGGCCGAGCTGACCTGACTGGACATGCACATTCACCCCAAAAATCAAATAAAATTTTAAGTAAAATGGGATATAGGCGGTGGCAGAAGCTCACCTAGTCATCACCGAGGCGAAGTTTTGATTTACTGGTCAGTGGGCGTGTAGGCCTGTGTTTAACTTTAATGGCAGCGAACCACACACTCGGAGGGCGGAACCACGGCTGCAGGCTGGAATGCGTTGCGACGGCAGCTTTGTGCTGTGCACTAGTGCCGGCGACTAGTGCACAGCAGCAGCAGCAGCCTGAGTGGCAAGATCTTGCTTGCACGCGCTCGCCACCGTCTCCCGCCCCTCCAGGATTGCACCTGCTTGACCTCATCACAAAAGCGCAGGGCACTCAGTACGACGATCAGCGTGGAGCGCACGTGCACGTCGGCGAGCTGCCCGCATTCCTGCTCCAGCCGAGCGTGGGAGTGGAGCGAGGCGGTGTGCGCGCCCGGCACGACGGCGCTTCCAAATCGAAAGCGGATCCGAACGTGAGTGGCGGCGTGCATCGTTCCGACGCCGCCGACGTCTACTCGCACACCTACTCGCAGCGAGACGTCACCACCTCGGTGCTGCCGGCGAACGTGTGAGTGGCCGCACTGGCGGCGCGGATAGCGCGCAGCAGCAGCAGCAGCAGCAGCAGCAGCTAGCGTCACCAGTAGCTAGCCAACCCTGAGCTCAAAGAGACGACTCGATAGCCCGCTCAGTGGCTGTGCATTTCCTTCCGGCTGGCAGCGAGCGCTCGCCCCAGCGTCGCGAGCAGCACCTCAGGGCTGCTCTGCACTAGCCAGTGAGTGCACGGCGGCTGCTCTGCACTTGCAGGTTGCCAGCGCACGACGGCGGCGGCGGCTCGTGCCTCGAGCCGCTCGACGTCAGCTTCAGCGCCTCCACTGCCGACTCACGTCTGCCGACTCACGAGGAGGCAGACGCCGTGTTTGCCTCGGCTCGGCTGCACCTCGGCGGCGGCTCTCCTCTCGAGGCGTCGTCCATCGACGCCTCCGACGACGACGACCGCACGCCGACGCGCCAGCCTCAGAGCAGCGGCGCCCACCACCGCGGCGGCAGCTACCGGGCTGCGCTCCTGGTCGCTGGTGAGCAGACGCCGCGGGGCGGCGGCCCAAGCGGCAGCATAGTTGGCGCCGTCTCCGACGACCAGTCGTGGTATCGGCCGCACTGGGACTCGACGGATGCCGGCGGCGTCGATGAGTGCGAAACCGAGGTCAGTGCCGACGACGAGGCAGCCGTCACTGTCGCTTTCGACCCCGACAGGACTTTGACTGCGGCCGACGGCATGGACGGCTCGTCGGCCGACCTGTCGATGGCCGGCTCGGCGGCCGTCGCTGGCTACCTGCCTCCGCCGTCACCCTTCGAGAACTCGAGCGAGGCGAGCTTCGCTGCAGGCGCAGCCGCCGCGACGCCGAGCAGACGGAGCGTGCCGCCGCCGTACAGCATGGCCGTCGCTCGGTCGCTCGCCTTGGCCGGCGGGGTGCCTGCAGTGGCCGCTGCCTCTTCCTCAGCAGCACCAGCTAGCCAGCCGCCTGCCATTCCGCCGGCCTCGCTCGCTTCGCCGTCGACGCCGCGTGCGGCTCGGTCGAGCACGCTGCCGGGCAGCCGGCTGAGTTACGCGAGTCGGCCTCTGATCGTGGACGATGACGATGGCGGCGGCAGCGGTCACAGAAGCGACGACTCGGCTGACGGAGCTCTTCTGTGCGGCGATGCTGAAACCAGCTTCGCAGCTGCGGCAGCTCAGACGGACGCCTTCAGGTCAGCCGGTCCCGCGCGTGCTGCGCCGATGCCGGCGGCATCGAACCACGGCAGTCGAAAGCTGGCGGCCAACGGCAGGCCGCTGGCGGCCAACGGCAGGCCACTGCTGCCAAGTGGAGGCACTGCTGCCCACCTGTTGCCTCAGTATGGGTTTTATCAGGACAGCCGGAACTCGGCTCAGGAGCAGCCTAGCATGGGCATCCGCAATGCGGCGGCGGCTCGAAGCGGGGGACTGCCGCCGTCGCTAGGAGCAGCCGCCGCTGTGCCGAGTGCCGGATCGAAGATAACGTTCGTCTGACGTGCGACTTGCTCTCACCTCGCGAGCGGCCCATCGCCGAGCTTCGGCCACTTTGTACTGCGTTCTAGCGGACGGCAAGCCTTTGTGTGTGCGGTGCATTGGAGCGGCACTGTAGCTAGGGAATCTGGACTTGTTTTTTACGAATCCCTTATCAGCCTTATAAAGCTGTCTTAATTTCTAGGTATTTTTATTATGAGCCTCCCACTTTTTTTTTTTACAAGACCTTGTTTACAGACAACATGGACACTGTATACACTGAATAAATCCTTCAGTGACTACCCAAGCATTATAAATAGGATTAATATATTTGCTGCAACTAAACCGGGAGATCCATCCCAGCAGGAAGGAGTCAAGCAGAGCTTGCACATCGCGTGCACAGTCACGCACGTGTTACATGCAGTTTGCTGGGCACAAAACGGATATGCTCTAGATTGAGCAGGGCTGACTGTCTTGGTAGACCTCGAGTGGCAAGCGGCTGCGCCGGCGAGTCGAAGCTCGTCGGCTGCTGCTGCTGCTAGGCGACGATAGCTTGGATCTCGATGCTGAGATCTCGGTGCTCCGCCACGCCGTTTCTCTGGTGACCGTACTCGAACTTGATCCGCAACTCGCCTAGCAACGGCAGATCGAGGCTACTTCGCGCATCGATGCTTGTGGCAGCCAATTCAAGAGGCAACTGAGAGAACGCTGCTGCAAGGTGGTAGCCTGATCTAGATGATTCATTGCAAAACGGCTCGTGACAGCCAGAAATCACGACAGCAGCCAGACCGTGACGAAGGTCAGAAGACCAAAACCCACCGCACCGCATGCGTGCGTGCGTGCAGCAGCATGCATGCACGCACGCACGCACGCACGTATGCGTATAGCCCGTATTGTGTATGATGCGAAAATTTGCGATTGCCAATGCACACATTCACTCACGAAGCGTGCCGGGATTCGGCTGGAGCGACTTAAAGCCGAGCCTTTGCAGCCCTGTGCTATTGAACGCCAATGATGGAATGATAGCTTTCAATCGGCAGAGCACCGGACTGGTAACCATGGAGGTTGGGGGAGCGGTGCCTGCTCACGAGGCAAATTCCCGCGTGTGTCTCTGCGGCCGTTTTGTCATGGATGCACGATTTTGTTGCTCACAAAGGTAATTAAAAAGTGCAAAATGTGTTCTGCACGCACAACATCGAGGACACCGTGTAGTGAAAAGTGGCAGTTAGCTAGGACGCTGGTCTCAAAGGGCAGGCATTTCTGCTTTCTCGATCGGTGGCGGACCAGTCGTTCATGGTATGAAGTCACTATCAGATCAGAGTACACATCCTCTTACCGATCTTGCACTGCGGCAATATGTCGGGAATCCATTCGATGACGAACGGCAAGGCCTCCTTCGAGCTCGAGCTGGCTGCTTTGCCTGGCACAAAAAGGTGGTGAACGACTTGTATTGACGGTTTATGGCAACAGGCAGGAGCAATAGAGTGTGACGAGCACAGCACCGAGGCTATCAAAGCAAACGAGTACACTGCAGCTGAATAAGGCAAACGGGCCACAAGCAACACACTTCGACACTGCACAGTAGCTGGGCTATCAAGCAAAGTGCTTCCGTCTATCATCGAGCCTGACAATCAGCCCAGTCAGGACTTCACAACAAAGCAATAGGTGATGCGCTGTCGATCAACGTAATGTATCTCCATCAGTAACTCCACAAAGTCATAAAGACCATGTGGGTGTTACGCAGGAGAGTTTTGTATAGCGCACTCACAGCCTAAGCTGCTTTCGGTACGCATTCGGTAGCCAACAGACTTCGTCTCATGCAACAAAGAGAAAGTGGGAAGCATAGCAGAGTCAGGAGAGCAGTTGAGGTAGAGAGTAGCATGGACGTAGCAGCTCAGGACCGCTGAAAAAGATGTGCCATAGTCGGCAGATGGAGAGTAATTGTCGTTGCGTAAGAATTGTGGAAGCGAGTTCCACAGTCTAGGACCTGCAGAGCTAAAGCTTCTGTCGCCAACTGTCTTTAAGCGGAGGGATGGGACAGCTAATTTATTGTCCACACAGGACCTGAGGGCGCGAACAGGCTGAATCTGATGCAGCAGTTCAGCTAGGTACGAAGGAGCCAAGCCGTGGTGGGCCTTGTGGGTCAGCGTAAGAACTTTGCTCTGCATCGGTTGATCAGCCGGCATCCATCCTAGCTCTTTCAGCAGAGGATACACGTGCTCAAACCTCTGGGACTTGAGGACTAGCCTTGCAGCCATATTCATAGTCAGCTGCAGTGGCATAACAGCTTTCTTTGGCAGCCAAGCCAAAAGGGAATTACAATCATCAAGCCGAGACAGAACTAAAGAGCTAGTTAAATTTTTTACAAGCCACTGTGAGAGACAGCTTCTAATCTTGGATAGGGATCGGATGTGATGGCTAGCTGTAGAGGCAGTCTTTTGAATGAAGCTTTTGAAATTGAGGCAGCTGTCGAACACGACACCTAGATTACGAGCACGTGTTGAAGGTCGCACAATAGCATCACCTATTAGAACAGCAAAGCCTTTTAATCCAGCCACACGCTTAGGGTGTCCTATGAGCAGCAGTTCGGTTTTATCGTCATTTAATTTCAGGAAGTTTTCCGACATCCAGGATCGAATATCGGCAAGGCAAGCATTCAGTTTCTCAGTTGCTGCAGCAGATTCCGACGGTTTAAATGACAAATACAACTGAGTATCGTAAGCATAGAAGTGATATCCTATTCCATGGGCCTTAATCACTTTTCCCAGTGGTTGCGTATAAATGGAGAACAGCAAGGGACCGAGTACAGACCCTTGAGGGACTCCACAGGTGACCCTTCTCATGTCTGAGACCTGACCCCCACACGACACGGATTGAACACGATCAGACAAGTATGATTTAAACCACGCCAGTGCTTCGTCTGCCAGACCGATCGTTGTTCTCAATCGTTCAAGCAGAACTTCGTGATCAATGGTGTCGAAGGCAGCAGACAGATCTAGCAGAGCTAGGGCAGTGACATTCCCGTCGTCGTTGCCACGTAGAATGTCATTGTTAACACGGAGGAGAGCAGTTTCAGTGGAGTGCTGCCTCTTGAACCCTGATTGAAATGTTTCTGACATTCCATTATTTTCAATATGTTCAACTAGCTGCTTAGCAACAATTTTTTCAAGAATCTGATTAGAATGGAAGAAGGGAAACTGGACGATAGTTTGCTAGGACCTCTGCGTCTAATCCAGGCTTTCTAAGAATAGGTCTAACGATTGCCGATTTGAAGGACTTGGGGACGACCCCTTTTCCCAAAGAAGCATTAAAAATCTTGGTTATGGCAGGGCTAAGTTGGTCTGCAAGTGAAGACCACAGAGATGAAGGTATAGGGTCTTCAGGAGACGAGCTCTTTTTGCTAGACTTTATTAAGGCAGCCACATCACAGGCAGAAACATCGGAGAACCTTTTAAGAAAGGTCACAGGTTGAGGAACGGTGATTGCTTTGGTCGGAGGGGGCTTAATGGAGGCACGAATGTGCACAATTTTTTCAGTAAAGAAGGCTGAAAACTTTTCGGCTGAGCCCTTAATATCTGGGGAGTCAGACCTCACAGCATTGGCCAGTAAATGGTTTACTGTCTTATAAATCTGTTTAGTGTCCGACTGGCAGGAATTCAGTTTTCTAATGAAAAAAGAAGCCCTGGCTTTTTTAAGCTTTCGGGTGTAAACTCGAAGGAAGTCTTTAAAATTGACTAGGTCTGCCTCAGACCCCGATTTCTTGTAACGACGTTCCAGCCTGCGCTTAACACGGCGCATCTTAAGGAGTTTTTTGTAAATTGAAAGGAATCTCGACGACTTTGAACACGGAGAGAGCGAACGGGAGCATGCTTGTCAAGAGCACTCCTGAGTGTCATGTTCATCGCATCAGTGAGGGTATCGAGGCTGCCGGTCGAGTCTGAATGCAGATCAAGAAGGCCTGCATCATAACAGATTTCAAAAACTTGTCCATGTCAATGCTTTGTAAGTTACGTCGTTTGGCAAATTCGACATTGCCCTGCACGTACGAGGGAGCAGGAACAGTAAACGAGACCGAACAATGATCTGAGAGGGTCAGTGGGCACACCACAAAGTCAGTGGGGAGGACATCCTTAGTGATCACGAGATCTAGAATGTGTCCACCGACGTGGGTGCTATGATTAACGTGTTGGGCCAAACCAAGATTCTCCAGACAGTCAAGAAATGAGCGGACCTGGCTGTTGCTAGGGTTGTCAACGTGAATATTGAAGTCTCCTACAATCAGTAACGGCCTGTCACACACCAATATTTTAGCGAGGAACTCTGAAAACTCCTCTATAAACAAGTTTAGACAGCCAGGAGGTCGGTATATCGCAACGGTGAGAGGCATTGTCTTTGATGAAGACCTGATAGCAACCGATTCAAACGATGACCCATGCGAGAAACTGCACATTCTATAGCCAAACGATTCGCGAACAATTGCAACCCCGCCACCAACCTTGTCAGAACGTATGGGCTGATAGAATGAGAACCCGGGTGGGTGGTCTCGGAAACAGCTACTGGAACAAGGCGTCATCCAGGTTTCGGTAAGCAGAAATGCATCTAGCTTCTCCTGGACCACCTGATCGCGGATAAGTAACCCCTTGGTTTTTAGCGAGCGGACATTTAGTAGGCGGAATTTAAGAGGCTGTCCAACAACTGGGCGACGGCGATGAAATGGCTCGTATTCTCTACCGTTTGCGTCCGGCCCGGCGGACGCAGGCTCTTCGAATTTGAATTGGACCTTGGTAACAGCCGTGGGACGACGTTTCACAACATGCTGGGCTACGGCGGCTGGGCTACTACCGCAACAAGTACTATTCAGTGCTTTAAAATTACGAGTCGTAGGTTTGATAGCCGAGCTGTTGATAGGGCGACCGCAGGATGCAGGAAGGTTCTCACTGACCCGTCGGAGAAGGCCCGCCGGTAGGTATCGACTAATGGCGACATCGCATCTTATCGTGATTCCTAGCCGTTTGCTCGCTCTCCTTGCCGAAAGTAGAAGTCCATCTAGTTCGGCTGGCAGCAGCTAGCCTAACTACTTTTCCTATGTAATGCATCTCCGTCTGGAACTCCACAAAGCACAAAGACTATGTGGGTGTTACAAAGGAGAGTTTTGTTTAGCACACTCAAAGCCCAAGCGGCCTTCGGTACGAATTCGGTAGCCAACAGACTCCATCTCACACAACAAAAAGAAAGTGAGAAGCATGGCAGAGTCAGGAGAGCTGTTGAGGTAGTTTAGTAGCATGGAAGTGACAGCATGGAAATAGCACACAGTCTGTGGTAGACATGTTCTTATTGGTACAATCAGCTTTTCCAGCATCTGTTGACGTGAAAATTAACATAGAAGAGGACTCACTTCAAGGAAGATGAGTGGCAGTCATAAGGATGCGTGGGTACCATTGAATCGATGGCTGATGACATCGATTCAATGGTACCCACGTATCTTTATAACTTTCTCTAGCTAGCCAAGCTGCTTTATTGCTTTAGTCTGACTGTATGTATACACAGAAATGAAGCATTCAAGTTCGATGTGGTTTTTGTGGTTTCACTACATTTTCCAAAGAACCACTTCAGTTTCACGAATACAATAAGCACAGTTGGAAGTCAAGTCAATCAAGGACATTCCTACTACCTTTAAAGACAAAAACATTCACTCGATGTTATGCATGGGGCATCGGCATGGTCTAGTGGTGAGACCGAGATACAGCGACCAGATTCAAGTGTGAGCATGCGAGCCTGCACATATAACGTGGCCAGCGAGAGTATGGTAATTCACACTCGTATTATGCAAAGATACATTGTTACTCTACCAAAATGGCGACCGTCTTGCTGAAAGCCCACTAAGCTCTGTGAACGATTCAAAAACAAATATCGCAAAACAGTACAAAATAAGCATAAATCACAAATAGCACAAGACTGAATTGAATAATTTAAACTGCGAAATATAACTGCAAGGTTGTGTGATGCAGAAAAATACCATTAGCACTAAGTAGAGATGACGTGGTTTACAATTCGATGCCCAGTAACGGTTCACATTGATCAACTTTCTCACGTGGCTGTTTGTATAAGGTTTGGCAAAGCACACTGCCGCCACCCCTGCCAGATCTCCTGGCCTGCGCAGCCACCACCACAAGAGATTTGAGTTTAAATACAGTTGAAAAGGCATTTCTGCAAGCCAACTATCAGAAAGTACTTCTGAGACACACCACATAGCAACAGAACACCACATAGTAATAGCCCGTGGCTCGGTTTGACACAGGTGCTCAGGTCCTTCGTGTGAGAGAGAGAGAGTAAGTAGCAGCTTACCGACTCTCAAGAATGTCCTCAGTTCGTGCGGTTTAATTCGCAGCTGGCTCTTCTTACTTCGAGAGCTCGAATCGATTGTTTCTACGGCAGCAGCATCACCGAGAGAGTACGTTCCATCCTTATTTTCTGTAAAACTCCTTGTCACTTCGAGTGGTACCTTCAAGAGAGCAATGCTGCTTTCGCATACACTAGGGAACAAGGAGTTTGCACTAAGCTGAGTGGTAGGGAATATGCGACCTGTCACAGGCTGTCACTCAAGGATCATCACAGCACCAGCAGTAGCCAACTTCACACTACGTGCTGTTAGGATAAACATACAGAGCATCGGTGGTCAGAAGGCAGCACCCGCACCCCCCCCCCCGATCGTCCGATGCCGAAAAACGTGCAGAAACACTGCCACTAGGGCGGTATAGCAAGCACTGCTCAGTCACCGCAGACATTCTTGAACCGGGCAACGTTCGACTTTCCGGAAAAATGCAGCATGCTCAAATGCGTTGCTGCACAGTCTTGACTAGCTTCCCTTCCCGTCGTGTAGCGAATTCAGCTCGTGACAATTCACGCAGATAATAAAAATCCCAGCAGAAACGCCGCCTTCTAATAAAACGGCTTTGTTAAAGGCTACAAGCCGCCTTGGTGCGTCATGCCCACTGGTCCATCAAACTCGCTTTTCAAGTCCAGTTAGGTCTAGAAGGCGGTAGAAGGGCTGCGTTGCCAATGGAGCTGGTGCGCAATGGAACCAACTACTGCTGCATGTTCTTGAGGAGGAGACGACTCCTGATAAGCATTCAACACCAGCTTGAAAAACATACCAAAGGCATAGTCTAAAAACGAAAACAATGTATATAAACTAAAACCAAAGGACCCAGTATGAGAAGAGGCAAAGTTATCATTTATATTTATTTATTATTACTATTAGATATTATTGCACTACACTTAATGTTGTGACATCACTAGCCCGCTATTTCCAGCAGCAGCGTCTGCAAGGGGCGTCAGTAAGCCTGCTACTTTTATTTCTCCCTTTCACGACAGCTTTCAGATCACTCATCTTCGCAACTTTATTGGTACCCCGAAATTCATTTTACTTATCGCCCTGAGAAAGTCTGAATAACCAAGAAAAACACTCGTGTCTGCAAAAGACACGCGAGAGTCAGAAATGCATCAAACCTAAAAAAAACTTGCAGAGTTTCTGCTGCTGCAGCTGGAGACTTTCTGTATATTTGTACATGGCTAAATAGCAGCATTCTGCTCAAAAGAAATTAGCTTGAGTTCGGTTCACTACCAGAGCCGACAACATGCCGGTCAAGAGAAGCTACAAAAAATCCACAGCTACTAAAGTGCTTCTGTAAAAGCATGCGAGACAGGAGAAAGTCTTAGCTCAGGCTAAGTCTTAAGGCCGCCATCACAGGCTCGCACACGAGCATTGCACATGCACACAGGGGCTCTTCAAGCTCGCTTGCTCGGGGCCGATCAAAGCTGCAAGAATGAATTCTAACAGGTCGCAAAAGAGCACGACATAGGCGGGTATAAGAAAGAAGACACGAAGATGTGCAATCAATCTTGCAAAAACAACTTCGGTCAAAGCCAGAAGGATTCTCCGTGCATGCACCTACCTGTGGAGTATCAAAGATGAGCCGTACGTGGGCGACACTTGTGATGTGCCATGTGTACTTCATGAAAATGCCGATCGGCGGAGCATCGACCCGCTGGAAGCTTGTGGTGAAATTAGGCAACCGCTTTTTCTTCGAGCCGGCAGAGATCCTCTGCTGCATACAGTCAAAGAACATCTGAGGAGCGTGGAAGACTAGCGGATCTGGGTATCCTGCAACGGCGGAAATTGCGTAACTTCAGACTCCCACAGATAAGTATACTGCAGGCAAGCTCGATTCGCGGAAATGCGAGTTTCGTTGCACTACTCGCAGGTCTCACTGGCCTTCGAAATAAGAGATGCTCACACCTCTGCAGTCAAGCTTTTCAGGTGCCATCGTCACAACTGCCACAGTAACTACTCCTCAAGGAGCGAACTGTGCTGGCTCTCCCCGTCAAGCAGCGTTGCGACTTCAAGATTCTGTCACCCACTTTCATTTCCATTCACGCTCTTGCCCAGGCCTACCAATAGGAACCGCTGACTCGTTAAGTTATGCTTCCCAATCGTACCACCTGCTTCTCTTACTTGAGTCGTTAAGCTGTACATCAAGCCAACCTCAAATATTCTGGGGATCGTGCCTCCACCTCCTATGCTCACAAAGCCTGGAACTCACCTCCAACTGACTGACATCACGATCCCCTGTCTCGTCGATCTCTGCCAATTAAAGCGAGACAGTCCGTCACGCCGCACATGGTGCACTTGCGTCACGTGATAAGATGGCAAACTTCCGTCAATCGGCAAGATGGCACAGCGTTGTCTTCCGTGACCGAACCACTACGACTCAGCGATGCGAGTCCACAGGCAGTAAGCTGCTAGCATTTAAAAAAGAAACTAAAAACCCATCTTCTACTCATAGTATTTGCTCGGTCCGCGAGACTTGTCTTTTGCGGGCTTATATGCTTTATGTGTCATGAAATTTCTTGTACATGCTATCGCTAACCAATGAACATGCTTCCTATTCAGCAAATGCAAACTGCCTTGAACGAGATGTAGTTCTCTGCGGGTGCTATACACATTTCTCATTATTAATTTACTACATAACTGTCATCATAATTTGTTGACATAAAGCTGCCAGACATTTCAACAGTTATGACGGCAACTTGATTGGTATCAGAGCCGGACTTCGAGTGGAGGCAGCTGGCACCGTCTCAAACCTTGTCACTCTTTGTAAGAAAAAAGGGGCCAGGGCAATGGACAGCTATCATGGGTGATCGCACTGCATGAAGGTCGAACATTTTTCTAGATTGAATAGATCCACAGCTGACACAGCCCAAGAGAGTGTCGGGCGCCGTTCTGCAGGCAAAGCACGAACAGCCGCACGATAGGATGCAGCCTGACCACTGACACTCTCTCGCGTGCCCAGGTCGCAGGCATCTATCTCCCTGGCCACAAGAAGTGGGCATCACTGCTGTGCATCTCCCTGGCCACAGGAAGCGTGCAGCACTGCGGGAGAGCTGCGTGGGTCTGCGAACAGGAAGCACAGTTCAAACTGCAACGTCAGCCGCACCAATGCCGTGCAAGCCGCTAGTGGGCAGCCGCTTCCGAAGCAGCTGCATCGGCACTGCGAGCGCTCTGCCCTGCAAAGCTGCCGCTCACCCGAGAACTGGTAATGCATCGTCTGGTTGATTCTCTCAGTCACACTGGCTAGCCAATGTAGGAATGCCAACGAGGTGCCAGCTTCTTCGACCCCGACAATGGGGGCTGGCCGCAGCAGTGGCGGCGGCAGAGGAGTTGAGGACACCACCATAGATTGAACTAAAGCAAAGAGGCAGGGCGGCAGCCGTGCAGTGAACTTCTCGGTATCCTAGCCACGCTTCCTCTGCAGGGACATGCCCAGGCACGGCGACGTTAGGAGAAGGGCCGACCTCACAACAAGGTAAGATTCGAGTTCGAAGCAAATGTCACAGGAGGGGGCAGGAAGGAAGGATGGGTCACTGACCATGCACACATCTCGGTCAGGCTCGAACGCTGCCAGAGCAGAATGTGCTAGAGAGCTTGGGAGAGCATGCGCACACACACGAGAGCACGTGGACACCTTTGTCACGGCGCTGCTGCTCGCATAAGCTATCAGTGCTGCTGGGTATGCCTCACCACGCCGGAAGCTTCTTAATATGCTATTTTTTAATATATGAGGATAACATGCCAATAGTTGCCAAGCTTAAATATGTATCTGGGTAAAAACGAAGCCAAATTAAAGAGTAGAAAAGCGAGGTAATGCAAACCTTGAGCAATTTTCGCAATCGCCTCACAAGAATACCAATATTTGGCAAATTATTAAACATTGCACAATAATTAAACATTAATTCAAACATTACCAGCGAGTGGTCATTATTCACCACGGGCTTCACCGTGGCTCTCTGCTTATTGAGCATTTATCTCTGTTCAGTTCTCAGCATTCTATTCACTGCTATTTAACTGGTGTGCCGAGCTCACATGCAGGCTTTCCCTAAAAATTTATTCAGGTACTTAAAAGTGCAACTAGCAGCTTGATAGCATAAACTGTGCAGGATGGACCGTGAATAAATAAACATAACGTTATCAACGTGCTATTGTGGTCAACCTGTTACGGGTGTTATGCAGGAGAGTTTTTTGCATGGCCCACTCCCAGCCTAAGCGGCTTTCGGTACGCATTCGGTAACCAACCGACTTAATCTCATTCAACAATGAGACCGTGGGAAGCAAAGCAGAGTCAGGAGAGCAGTTGAAATAGTGAGTAGTAGCATGGAAGTAGCAGCTCAGGACCGCTGGAAAGGATGAGCCACAGTCGGCAGCAGGAGAGTAGATGTCGTTGCGTAAGAATTGTGGAAGTGAATTCCACAGTCCAGGATCTGCAGAGCAAAAGCTTCTATTGCCAACGGTCTTTAAGCAGAGGAACGGAACAGCTAATTTGTTGTCCAAACGGGACCTGAGGGTACGAGGAGGCTGGAACTGCCTTGAGCAGTTACAGACAAGGCACTACTTGTATCAGGCAGCAGCCTAGGAGCTTCAAGAAGGAAGGATGGATGGCGAGTTAAATGCCTTCCCACCTGGTGTGCATCTTGCCTATAATGCTGCCGTAAATGCAAGAGCGCTTAAATGGCCAGCTACGGTACAAGGAAAGCACGGGAGTTAAATTAGCGGCTGTGGCGCTGGCTGCTACGGACGTGGTGCTGCCATTGAAGGGCTGCAGCCACTATGTATTCCTCAATCGCTCATCAGTGATGGGGGTAGTCATTTAAAGTCATGCTATTTTACCTAAGTGGCTACTTTGTGGAGTTACTTAAGGAGATACATTACAAACCACACCTCACCGCACTGGATAGCCACTCGCCTGCCTACGAAGCAGGCAGGCTGCTTCCTGCAGCTACTTCAGCCGGGGTCGGTGTACTGAACATGTAAAACAAGAACAGCGGCTTTCTTTTTGGGATACAGGTGGCAGCAGTGCGGGAAGCAGGTAGATACACAGCACGGTCGCCGTGCGAAGCATGACTCACGCTCGACAGTTCGTCTGCTGGAGCTGTCTCTCCTGATGACGGCCAGCTGCTTGGCCACAGTCGTCGACGGGTGCAGCGGCGGAGGAGGACTGAGGGTGGCGTGCACAATGACTGGCATTCCTGAAGGTTGGCCTGCAAGCCACGGTGGCAGCAACTAAGCTGGTGGTAAGGCAACTAAGTCACAGTGGTAAGCGCCTAGAGAGAGATTAAGTTCTCCGAGGGCCCTTTATCAAGTGAATTATTATTATTATTATTAAGGCAACTGCCGACAGAACTAAGAATGGCAGGAGCTGCAGGCTGGTATTGCCAGCGCACACCTGCTCGGCCTTCCCCACTCACGAAGTGCCACGTGGCATCCCCTGTGACATCGACTGCCACAGGCAACCTGCCGCTACACAGCCAAGGCACAGCAGTAGGATCCACGATGCCGCACTGCTTTGGAGACTCCGGCTCAAGGAAACGTCGCTTGGCATATGTCACACAAATATATCAATACCAGTAAATATGCACACACACACACACACACACACACACACACACACACACACACACACACACACACACACACACACACACACACACACACACACAAATGTGTGCACTGACACACACATTAAAGAGAGAATGTCCGTCACGCAGCAAAATGGTGAACTTGCAGCACGTGGCAAGATGGCCACTTCCGTTAAGTGACAAGATGGCGCATAGTTGTCTTTTGTGACAAAAAAAACAAAAAATAAAATACTAGCTGATTTAACAGCCTCTTTTGTATAGCGACAGAAGAGCCTTTAGGGCTATCACCACCGCTTGCAGTGGCTATAGAGAATCACCCATCGCAGGATTCAAACCCACGACCTTGGTCGTGAAAAGCAACCGCCTTACCTAGTGTGCCATGGCAGCTCACCTAACTACTTATGACTCAGTGAAGCGAGTCCACAGGCTGTGAGAAGCTCGTGTATAGAAAATGAAAGAAGTACATGAAGTGTATGGTGTGCTGCATCACAAAATCACAAAAATGATCATTAGGTTTTTAATGCATGCCATCCATTATTAGGCCTAATATAAAGCATATGCTGAGGCAATATTTCAGGTCATCACATGACAGGGTCTATAATAGGTGCAAATGCACTTAAACAGGTAAGTCGGTCGCCCGATGCAGGCTTGCTCGAGTCACTAAAAGATTGGCATGAATTAGAGGAAGCAAGAGTAAAGGCAGGACATGGCTGGTGTGCACATGCTTGAAAATTGCACTGCCACGTGCCACTGCACAAGGCCGAGAGGACATAGCAGATTCTATACTGGACAGATTTATGCAGCACATTCAGCGATTTATGCAGCACATTCAGCAAGAGAAAGAGAGGGAGAGAGGGAGGGAGGAAGGGAGGGACAGACAGATAGATAGACAGAAAGAGATACACAGAGCAAGTGCATGAATGGTGTGCAAAATCGGTGGCTACTAAAGCAGAGGTAAGCAGCATGGAGGGAGTGACAGCCGCCGAAGAAATAGAGGCAGGTAGCAAGAAAAAATAGCTGGTAGCAGTCCGAACAAGCTAAAGGCAGAGTACGATACGATAGAGTACGATAGAGCAGAGGAAAAGCACAGTACAAGTACCTCAAGCAAGAGCCAGAGAGACAGGAGAAGGTGTATAAGGACACCAAGAGCTCGATGCTGCTGTAGCTAGGAGGCAGGCCGTGACATTGACAGCCACGCTGAGAATATTTACTGGCAGCCACAGCTCCTCCTGCAGCCACTAGCTTCGACAGTACTGGTGAGACACACTATTCGTGTGCGAAACTTATGATTGCTGAGACAGCTAACTGTTGGCAGCAAAAATTGGTAGGATCTCTGGCCAACTGCCGAAGTATGCACCCCAACGATACAAATAAGAGTTGACAAGCGTAGCAAGCACACTACCGGCTGAAACCCGATGTTCATTGCACGATCTTTCAAAAAAGCAATCTTCTTCTGGTCAGCTGCAATTTAAGTGAAAATTATCCCATGCACACCAGCATCCGGTCCATCATCGTGAGCTTCCAACAAACACAGACAGGAACCGGAAATAAGATTCCATGGAAAGCCCAGCTGAACCCCGCGAGGGCCCATCGTGACATAGTTACTCGAGGTGGTAAATGGAGCAACAGCGTATGAGTCTAAGGCCCTGGTTTGGCTCAGTGATAAGATGTTCACCTTTGGTGATCGAGGTCATGGGCTTGAGCGGTGTGGCACATTTGAAGCACCTGCATAGACATTCAGTTCTCTCAGGGTGCAATACAAATGATTCTCTCCCTTAAAAAATATAATTCAAATGAATTATATTTTTAAGGAAGAGAATATACAAACTGCACAATGAGTGAATATGGAAAATACCAGCCATTCTCAGAGCCATGCACACACTACCACAGCAAGAGAAACCAACCGGCCTGGGCGAGCCACTTCCATCTGGCCAGCAATCCGGCCTCCGAACAGCAGCCTGGTACAGCACCACCAGCGGCTTGGCAGCAGGCCATAGCAGCAGCAGCAGCAACCTTAGTCAGCCTCCTACGACTCATTGCTAACCAAGATGGATCAAGCAGACCAGCTGACCGGCAAAGCATGCCCGGGCTGCAGGTGACTGGTGTGTCTAGCTGGCCGCCTGCAGGCAGCCGGGCAGCCTACCTGCTCAGCCCTTGGATTTTTCCTCGGCCTAGTTTTTCTGCCGACAAGTGCTAAATAACTAAGGCTGCTACATCAGTTGACCTTTGCCTGTACCTTCATTGCCTGCTGCAAGCAGGTAAAGCCACGGCCGCCAAGGCTCCAGGCAGCCTACCGTGGCTCCAGGCTGAGGCGCCAGTTTAAGTTTCCTCGTGCCCTCTGGTCCTGTATGGACAATAAATTAGCTGTTCCACTCCTACGTATGAAGACCATTGGCGACAGAAGCTTTTGCTCTGCAGGTCCTAGACTGTGGAACTCACTTCCGAAATTCTTAGACAACGGCATCTATTCTCCTGCTGCCGACTGTGGCAGATCCTATCCAGACTCTGCCTCAGACTACCTATATCTATCCATCCATCCATCCATCCATCCATCGGGCAGCTGCCCAACCAGGGTGCCAAGCATGATGGTAAGTCCCCGAAGCAAGCCCGTGACGCACCGTCGCCTGTCATTTGCTACACTGGCTGGGAAGAGCTTTGCCGGAGTGTCCACCTAAAACCAGATCTTGCCGGAAAAGATATCTAGGGTGGACACGGCGTACTTGTAGCGATGCATCTGCGGAAACATGCCTTCCAATACAGTATCAAGGAAGGTTGAGTCTGCACACAAAGCGTTACCAAGCTAGACAGTTTGCAGGCAGCAGCAGCTTGGTTGAGCCTCCAATGCACAGTTGGCTGAGTCACCCAACGACCAATACTGGACTTATGAGCCTTTGTATCAGTGATGCTTGAAAGTGCAGCCTAGGGCATCGGCATTCTCTTACGGTGTGAACAGCCACGGTCACAGTTTTTTCGCGAGCCGGCACAGTATACAGTTTTGACAAGCACAACATCGCCAGCAGCTAAACCGGTAAAGGCAGCATGCACATCTGACTACGGCAAACTGCTCTTCGCACGGTTCTACCGATGGACCACGAAATACGAGCCAGCTTTTTCTGACTAGGCAGGTGGCAGCACTCACGAGGCGCCATGCAGCAGCAACGTCGAAGCCAAAAAAAATGAGACGACGCCAGAGCAAACGAGCGCTTGCGTGGCGGCTCGGAGCTGCTAGCTGAACCCGAGTCGGCGCAGCAGTACACGAGCGAGTACGAGGCAGCAGCAGCAGCAGTCGTGCTACCTGTTCGACTGTCCACTGGCCTCTTTTTGACAGGCCTGGCCGATGCATCAAAGATGAGTGAGCCGTGGATGCTTTTGGCAAAGTCTTTCGTGTCACGCTCATCATCAAGATGCTGCTGCTGCTGCAGCGACTGCTCCTGGTCGAGCTCTGCTGCAGCAGTGACCACCTCGCTCTCCATGTCGTCACTCATCTCAGCCACGATGACGTCTAGGTTCTCACCCTGATCAAGCAGACCCGGTATTGGGCCAGCGATCCATCCCTCGCTGCTCCCTGTGGCTAGACGAATAGCAGGCGAAGGAAGCTGAGAACAGGTCAAAAGGCCACTGGCTTCGGCGGCTTGCCCTTTGAAATTCGGACAACGTTCTGCATGCAACAGTAATGAGCCAGCGCACAGGAAAGGACGTGTCTAAAACTGACAGCACGTGCGAAATGCTTGAATGTCCAGGTCTGGCAAACAAACCAAGGAATTGCATCGTACAAACTTGGCACGGCCGGCCCTGAATGTGATACTGATGATGTATGATGTACTTCGAAGTTGGGCAAGTTACTCCTTGGCCACAAAGGCTCTACATCTAGTAGCATTTGCAACTCAAAAAAATACCACCTTAGCACGGGTGATACCGTGTACATGAAGACTGCTCACGAAAAAGCTTGGTTCAAGCAGCTTACGGTCTGCTACAATGCTCACATAAACTGCATTTGACGTGGTCAAAAGACCTTAAAGCGCTGCAAAGATATCCCGGTGAGCACAAGAAATCCACAGCATGGCATTATTTGTGAATTGCATTACTGCCCCCCACCCAACGCCACAGGCACTCACCATCAACAACGTTAGGACTGCACCAGTATCTATCAGCTGACAGGACGAAATCTAACCTCGAGCTGACTAACCGGGAGCAGGTTTCTCTGGCAGACAGCACATCTTAAAATGGAAGCTCTAGCTCAGCGTCAATTTCTTTCGATCGAGTTCTCGGCATTTCTTGGTGTTCAGCCATATAAACGACGAATGCACACACGTGAACAAGCTTAAAACAAACGAAAAAGGGGAAGGGGTCTAAGATGTCAAGATCGACCAGCGGACACAGAATGGACCTACAAGAGGGTTACAATGCTGTGACGGTCAGAGCTCCACTTTGTCTTACTCAAACGCCACACAGGCAGGAGATGGACTGCTGGGCAGGAGATGGACTGTCGTACAGGAACATTTGACTGCAACTGACTGAACTGTTTGTCATTATGACGCGACTCACCAGTAAGGATGAAATGAATTTTTTCTGGCAGCCGTGACAGCAAAAAAGAAACATCAATCTCAATGAATTTTTTCTGGCAGCCGTGACAGCAAAAAGAAACATCAATCTCAAAGAGCCAGCAGAAACAACTCACAGAGCTTGTTACGGCATAAGCCTGTACGGGCTGCCCTACCGTGCCAGGGGGTAAGGCAAGAATGCCATGCTTCGGTAAGGATGCAATGGCATTTTCGCAGTCACACATAGGATGGCCAAAACACGCATTGAGAATTGGCATCACACTCGACATGAACACCCGCTGGTAAGCAGCACCTCTAGGATCGATAGCAAAGGAAGCTAGCAAGTCGAACACGCAGCAGCTGAGATCCGAGACAGCACTTCAGACGGGGTCGACCGGCCGGCCGAACGTCGGCCGGCCTCACCCCTCAAAAAGCAAGCGCAGTACCAACAGAAGCACAAGTAAGCACACACACGCTCGACTCGCCAAATAGAGCTCACTACGTGGCCACGGAAGCAGCCCGTCGTCTCACCGGCCGCATCATGCTGGAAACAGAAGGCAAATTCTTTGCTGAGCTCGTCGTCGGCGGCAAAGGCACACAGGCAGGCATAGTAATGAGAGCACTGCTTCACGTCTTCCGTGACGGCCATGGCCGATTTTGTACACAGCTGCAATTAAGAGGGTGAGCACACTGCAAGGGTACTTTGGGCGCACGCACGTGCGCGCACACGCACTGGCTTGCAATGGCGTGAGTGTTTGCATGTCTCGGCGCGGTAGCAGAAAGGCAGTGGCGCGGCAAGGCAGCAGCGGCAGGCGAGACAGCGGCGGCGCGGCAAGGCAGCAGCTGGCTCTTCGAGCTGCTTGCTCACCTTGGGTCCCATGCACGTGCACACTATTTTGCGCTCGGGAGGCTGACGCCGGGCACCGGCGCCTTTCGAAGACTCGTAGAATCCGCAGTGCACGAAGCCCACGAGGCCCTGCGCATCTGGAGCGCAGCGCACCACCATCACACTCTTGGACACGCGCTGCACCAGCGGCGCATCAACGCCGTCGCCTGCCGCTGCCATGAGGCCCAGCACCAGCTGGTGCGCGTCCTCAGGCAGCCGCAGCGAGTCCAGCGCCAGCTCGCTCACGGGCAGCGGAGCGGCCTTCTGCGGTGGCGAGCACATGGCCTGCTTCATGTGCATGCAGGCACCCACCACCGCAGCCGCTGCTGCCGTGCCGTGGGCTGTGGAGGCATAGCTCGTCGAGCTGGATGACCGGAAGCAGTCGTCCATGTAGCAGCTGGCGTCGTAAGTTAGCTCCTGCGATCCATCCTCCTCAGCGGCGGCGGCGTCGTCGGAAGCGAGCGACAGCTCGACGAAGCCGCGAAAGTCGAGCCCGCGGTCGCGGGCTCGAACGGAAAACAGCTGCCTGGTTGAGCCTAATAAGAAGCAAAAAGTGGAGAGGATCAGAGGGAAAAAACAGAGAGAGAGAGAGAGAGAGAAAAGAGAGAGAAAGATCGTCGCATTGCGGGCTACGCCAAATATTATAACTGTTGCTAAAGACTCGGAAACTAAATTCAGCCCAACTCCATATGTGACGATGCATCATGGACGCGATTTGCCGATTGGGGGTTGCCAAGCTCGTGGAGGGGTTAGATATTGAGGCGCGTGACTCAAGCTTTAAGACTGAAGGCTCGAGCGTGGGCTGGACGATTTTCAACTGCAGACTGCAGCTGAAGGATATGCAAGTGGCCGTTTGGTCACGTGATCCTGTGTGCGCTACCTCATGGGCTTTTCTCTGCTACCGGCAAGCCTGAGCAGACGTGCTTCTCCCTTCTCTCTCACACACACACATATGCATTGTAAGAGGTAGGCTGCCACCCTCGAAAGCTGTTTGCTTCGACACCCTGTGAGTTGCGGTCTTAATAGAGCTTATGGGAAAGGTTCGCACCGATTGCTTTCGGTGCAGACCGAGCGACACTGCCGCCTGTCCCGCTTATAAGCCGCTAAGCGTTTGCTGCTATTAGCCCGAAACGAATTGGTCTGAAGCCGTAGAAGCTAATTATGAAGTATTACGTATGAAGGTAATTCTTTGAGATTTTGGTAGTTCGGTGCTGTTCGTAGCGTTGCATTTATAATCTTGTCTCCTTCGTCCTTACTGTGTGGTGCGGTACATGGTCTTGGCACGCTGCCTGCGCCTTTCGCTGCTAACTGACTTGGTGAGGCGGCAAAGATTTAATGTTGGTGTCTGAAGGTCAGATTGATTTTTGGTGCTAGTGGTTTGTACTTTGCCCTGTCGTTTGAAATGGTCAAACCGTTTGCCGACATCTAGACTCGTGGGCAGAGCTCAGGCGGACAAACAGTCAGATATCGCTGACCCAATTATGCCTGCATATCCGAGGTTACTCATGCTCAACAGTGGCATCGCGTTTACAGGAAACAGTAGCCCATGTTAAGCGGCAAAGCCAGTGGCTACTAGAGGCACCGTCGGCTGTAGCCTGACGTTAGTTAGTGTGACGTCGGCACTGTAGACTCTAGTGGGTGGTGGGCTGTTTCAAACGGCTGATTGGGCAGAGGGATACAAATGGACTTCCGGTCACGTGATCCACCGACCGGGTTTGAAGGAACCCGATAGAGGATGTTATCCTAAATGCAGAAGCAAGAGCTAGCAATAGGCGAAGCCTCCGACAAGCAGTCTCAAATTTGTAAGCTGAAGTTTTTAGCCAACGTTTCACCTGACCTGGAGTAAGATGAAGCTACGAGCTTGTGGGTGCTGACACTGTGCTGCCAATTATTATCTTTGGACCGTGACTGTGTGCACGTCACCTCTAACCGTGATATGTATCCTTGTTGACATTAGGGATTGTGCTCATACTTCTTTACAGCATATGTAAAGTGCCTAGAGAAAGATTAAGTTCTCCAAGGATGCTATACACATGTATTATTATTGTTATTAAATTAGTCATAGGATAGTACAGGCAGAGGCTGAGCCAAAATGTTCATCGAGGGGGTAAGACCAGCAAGATTTTCACGTTCGCAGGGTCTAGACCAGCAATTAATGAAAAATGACAGCCCAAAATCACGTGTTTTACTCAACACAAGCTCGTCGGTTTGCTAACTGAGTGGAATTAAGACGATAATTTCATCGTTGATGATGGTCGGGAGTGTAGGAATCAGGCCCAGGTCGGTGTTCTGCTGTAGGGAGGAGGCAAATGCCCCTGCTCAACCTCACCTGGCTATGCCACTGACTACAGCGGCTGGAGCTCGTGTGACTGTGAAAGAACTTGCACTTGTCGAGGAGGATGCCAGATTGGTTAACCGGAGAGCATTATCAAGATCAAAGTACTGACACCAACCGAGGAAATGAGCCGAGCCTGGGTAAGTAGTTACTCAGTGGATGCAACTCAGTCAGTCAGCCAGTAAAGATTTTCTATCTCTTTCCCTCTCTCTCTCTCTCTCTCTCTCTCTCTCTCTCTCTCTCTCTCTCTCTCCCTCTCTTTCTGGCTTCATGCCACTAATCACTACTTAAGCAACTAGTATGCTAGCAGCATAGTTGTGTGTCGGCTGCTATTTTGGTTGGGTCCAATAGCTGTCCTTTCCAGTAGAGCCTATTTAGTCAGAGCAGTGCCACGAGCACTCGTGAAGGGTAACAACAGCTTGTCGTTTGGCAGAGTGCCTGAGCGTGCTTGGCTGGCTTGTACTGCTGGTACCGTTTGTCTTGATTTAAGTGCAAGACCGTGGGTTCAACTTCCTGTGCAGCAGAGGCAAGGTGGAATGAAAAAGGCACACGAGAGCTGGCTGGCTGTCAATTGTATAATGGCAACAAACTATGTATGTATGCTTGTATCCGTCTGTAGCTCCAAAATGCCACAAAGACTATGTGGGTGTTAAGTTTTGTATAGCACACTTGCAGCCTAGGCGGCTTTCGGTACGCACACACCCTCTCATAGCCATGCCAATTGCAAGCGGTAGTTACACACTAAACGAGCACAGTCTCCCGAGTTAGGCAAAACCAGCTCCTATCGCAAAAGTCTATGGGCCTTCGTGCCTAGATTATAGTGACACAGCTGTGGGCATGGAACCTCAACAGACAGGCTGCCGATCCAAATCATGGTTAAGCAGACAGACAACATGGATAGCACTGAGTGCATGCACATTCTGAGAGCTTCCACGAGATAATAAACATAAGGACATCACACGATGCGAAGGTGCATGCCATCTCTCCCAGATAATAATGGCAGTGCATGCACAATAGAGAGGAATGCAAAACAGAGATCAACTTCAGTCAAGGATTGACAGGAGAAATCGCTAGTGCTTCGTTGCATTCGGAGGGGCACGACTGAGCTGGTTAGCGACTGCCCATTACTTCGAGCCACAGCCAGGAACCTTTCAGGCACTCGGCATCCTAATGGCACCATGGGCGGAGGAGCAGGTGCAGAGGTTATTGGACTGATACCTAAGGTTCAGCCCCAAGAAATATTCAGGCAATGCCTATGCTTGAACGTCAATTTCCACGCCCTATGAACTGAAGCAATCGCTTGCCTAGTTAATTAAAAACCATCTGCTCAACTCCAACCAGGTGACACGTCCAACCAGGTGACACGTCGTGCTCCTCTTTTCGCATTCTTTGCACTTTGCTTGCTCACAGGGTTCCAAAGGAGCACGCCTGCCTATGCCCAAAAATGGTAGCATCACACGTATATTTTACATTTACATACAAGCACATGTGCAAAGCCCTGCAAGGGCACTTCTTACAAACAGCACCACAACAATCAGACACCAGAGTTCACGGTGACGAGTCAAAATCACATGAGATCTGAGTGATATTGTGACGAGCTATGGCCATCACGAAATCCTCTCTCTCTTTCACATGTAGCCATAACACTGCCAGCAGACTCAAAGACCAGATTGGCAGATTAGCTAATAGGCCAGGAACACCCTGTAATCCCGACATCATCCAGCTAGCAGCAGCAACATTAGTCAAATCTTAAGTTGGATGCAATTGCGGTTGCATCGGAGGGTTTGTCAGTGGCATAGATCAACAATACATGCCAAGAAATCTTGACAGAAATACCGGAAGAAAAGCTTACCTGTCAAGATTTGCACAGGATCCAGGCCCCGACATTTTATGCTGCGAAATTGTTTTTGTTTTTCCTGCTGTTTAAACACTGCGTTGCAGGTCTTGTTCTTGCAGCTCATGCCACGCGTCCCATTGTAGGTGCCACACGAATGACATTTTCGTACACCACGCATGGTTGCTTTCCCAAGACCTCCAAGAAGTTCTCGTATCTTGACATTGTTTGCGCCTGGCAAAGCTGCCATTTTTCGTACTGTAACAAAACGTGAAATGTATGACTACCCGTCATGGTCTAGCGACGGTATTGTACATGCACGAGAACGCTCCAGCTGCTCCAGCGTTGAAGTTCGAAAAAACGTACAGGACATTAGAAGCACCATCACCCCAAATCCCGAGTACTATCATTTCTTTGCTGAACACACGAGTTTCGAGGAGGTTCCAGTGGTAAAAGGCTGCACCACGCACACGTTCTACCAAGACCGAAAGGTTAAGAAAAATCGGCGCCCACCCATACCTCTACACCTCTGCCATCCCACGAAACTGCAGGTGGACCCACGACGCATGCAATCAGGTCAACTGTTTTAAGTATAGGCTAGATCAGATGGTAGCACTAAACACTCTCAGGACGGTCTACATGTCAAGCAATTGTAAGCAACTTGAAATCTGCTTGCGGTCACCCAGAGTTCAGCACCATATTCGCCCACGTTAGTTATCCGCCTTTAAAGGTCCATTACTGCGCCGGCTCATCGAGTTCCTACCAATCTTCGATACGAAGCAGTAATTGCCATTTGGGAAATCTACTACTCGCCCAGCTGCATTCAGAGGTGAGCCTGCTTTAAGTGCTTACCGTCAAGTATTGCGAATCGCTACGAGCCGCCAGCAAGAAGCTACGAAGTTATTGTAAGGTGCTGATGACCGGCGCCGGATACTTGGGTCAACAGGAATACGACGCCGAGACGATTGCTTCGGTCCAAACGCGCTTACCGACGTCAGGTAAACCGGCTGGATCAGATGCGAGAGGTGAGTCCCAATCACGCTTCTGCTAAAATGTAAAAAGCCATGCGAACCGATCCGGCCAGCCACCCGACGTAAAGTACGCGAGCTTTGATTTGCTATGACCTGTACACATATTTCCAAAATACTTGCGAGATTCAAGCAAATTTAATGCTATTATAATTTATTAAAATAATTTTTTGGAAGTTCTGATTAGATATATATGCGATTATTAGGGTCTAGTTTAACCAAGACAGCTTAGCCATTTTACTCCGTTGCAGGTATCCTTCTGTGTCCAGTGTATCTATGTCAGATTGCGGCTGAGTTAATATGAGCCTAGGTTCCCCTTTGGCTCCATTAATTTTGAGCACACCGGTTCAGTGTGGTTAGCATCTTAATCACTAAAAAAACATCTGGTAAACTTGTGCATGTTGTAACTAAGAGTCAAGCTTAATTTCCAGCACGTAAAAAGTGCCTAGTAAGAATAAAAATTACTATAGTTATACATTTGTAGAGCGCCCTCTGAGAACTGAATCTCTTTCTAGGCACTTTACAGATGCTGTATAGAAAGCCTTACCATATGAAGAGTGGTAAAATTCGCAAGCAGCAGGCATAGTGTAAGCAGGTACATGCACACGAAGAACAAATCACAAAGACCCGCCAAATGCTGTAATAAACAGGTGCGCTTTAAGCTTCTTTTTAAATATCGTCATGTCAGGGGACATTGTGACGTGCGTTGGTCATGAGCTCCAGGCTTTCGGAGCCTGAAATAATTTAAGTTCTCTTGAGAGATTATGCCGTGTTTTATTTTTATGATTACCTCAGGCATGGCGGATTTGTAGAAAGCTCAAAATACAACAAGTTACTTGCATAGTTAAACTCACAACCCGCGTCATAAGACTCGATCGATGCTTGAAAGTCGTTGAGAGATTTCTGCAGTAGGATGCGAAGTTATTCAAGTTCGGGCCTTTCTCACCCAAACAGGGGTGTAGATGATTCATTAAGTCTACATGCTTAACAGGAATGGATTAATCGGTAAACCTGGCTACAGAAAAGGCACCAACTGTAATGTTCGAATTAAAGGAAGAAGATAGACTAGTTTCCTCCGAAAAGGGCGCCGTGAAATATAGCCTATAAAGCTTAACTTAGAGAGCCACTATTTCTGGTATGATACTGATGCCGTATTATAATTTTACGATCGCGCGTTTATCGGCTTAGGAACGTAGGACTTTACTACAAACGCACATATTTTGTCATTAGTGCTGTCCTTGCATTCGATTAGTGTAACTAGTGCTCTGAAGCACGATTCAGCAGCACCGATACTCAAAGGAACGCCTACGATTGCAGAGCGTGACAGCATTCGAGAATGATCATGCCTAAAAAAAAGTCCACGTCCGCAACATATAGCTTTGTATTCTTCAGCCAAAGAGGGCAAATTCTGGCAAAGGCGAGTTATAAAGTACGACCGAAGAATCCTCACAACAGATCATCTTTTTGTAAGGTCTTGTGTGAGCATGTTTTAGTAATTAACTGGACTGATAGTCGAGCAGCTGAACTCAGCCCGGCCTCTCCGCTTCTGATGGCAGAAGACGACTGAACGCCAAGAGACAATAAAGTGAATTCTCCCCCTCCCCCTCTCTCTCTCTCTCTCTCTCCCCTTTCTCTCTCTCTATAATAATACTAATGCACTTGATAAAGCGCCCTCAGAGAACTCAATCTCTTTCTAGGCGCTTTACATTTGCTGGAAAGGGAAGCGCGATTAAATGGTGAGTAATATCATGCTCTCCCTGTCTCTCTCTCTCTCTCTCTCTCTCTCTCTCTCTCTCTCTCTCTCTCTCTCTCTCTCTCTCTCTCTCTCTCTGTATCTGTCTCTCTCCCAATCTCTCAATCTCTCTCTCTCTCTCTCTCTCTCTCTTTCTCTCTCAATATCTCTCAATATCTCTCTCTCAATCTCTCTCAATCTCTGTCTCTGTCTCTCTCCCAATCTCTCAATCTCTCTCTATCTCTCTCTCTCTCTCTCTCTCTCTCTCTCTCTCTCTCTCTCTCTCTCTCTCTCTCTCTCTCTCTCTCTCTCTCTCTCTCTCTCTCTCTCTCTCTCTCATATCTCTCGCCTAGTGGCGCCTAGCTTGGTGCCGATCTCGGCACCGGCTGCTGCCCCGAAGCCGCTCAACAACGGCCCAAGCCTTAGGTTATGAAGTGTGCAGTTTCTAATTATTATATCTAATGAACCAATAATAATCTTTTGCAACGGTTACTACCTAGCTGATTTAGTATGCCAACGTTGAAATGGAACTTTCCTGATCATCTGGTATTTTAAGGTGATACTGTAAAGAGGGCTTGTATATATTGGCATGGTATCGCGATTTAAATTCAGTCTTGATTGATTGCTGTAACTTTTTTTAAGCTGGCACAGGTGCACAGTATTGCTAATAAGCTTTGATGTTACAATAATTTGTGTACGCTTATTTTCCAGGAACTAGCTAAGGTGGCGGTATCACCTTGACCCTGATTGGCCATGCAAATTTGTAACACAGCACCAGCCTCTCTCAATTTTAGGGAGCAGAAGAGCTGCTCGGCTGAAAAAAACTTCTGCCCTCGAGCAGTGAGCAAGACGAGCAGCAGTTTGGTGAGACATGAAGAGCTTAACGCGAGCCGAAATAGCTCAGTAGTTGTAGCATCCTGCTCCCGCAGGAGCGGCTGATCGGTGTCGGCTGGCCTGTCAGCCATATTGTCCCGGCTAGCTTTTTAAGAGTAGGGCGACTCGGTCAGGAGGTTGTCGCCGCCACCACCAGCCAGCCGACAGTAGTGGGACTGTTTTTCTCTTGGAATGATGGAGGCAGGCGGTTTAGGGCAGTTCAAGACAGCTATCGACGAGACAGAGCAAGTCAGCACCAGAAAAATTCCGTGGACGCCAACGAATACGGTTATATAGCTGCCGTTGCTCGCATTTTGTGCTCGTGTGTGCGCATGCGCTCGCTCGCACGGAACCGGCGTAGGGATTTGCCGCTGCAAACTGTAAGTAGTCCGGCGAAGTATAGAGGCGGTATTTCTGCGTAGGGAAACGGTCCCCAGTATTCCTGCCTTTTGCAGAGGTGAAGGAGGAATCATAGTTTATCGCTCTCTGAATTTTTGGCTTCAGCATGAAATGCTGGTTACCTTTGTGAATCATTTGCATGCTGACCCTGTGCATGTCACCTCTAACCACGTTATTCATTTTGTTTGTTTTTCAAGCATGATTTTACTTACCATTCAATTGCATTTCCCTTTGCAGCAAATGTAAAGCGCCTAGAAAGAGATTAAGTTCTCTGAGGGCGCTTTATCAAGTACATTATTATTATTATTATTATTATTATTATTATAGTTCTCCGGTCAGGATCTAGGTTCTAGTTGTTCGGGCCCCGCCGTCTATTTGGGTCGTTCCTCACTGTAGGCAGCCTAAGTTCGGGGACGTATTTCCCCCGCAAGAGTGCTTGCTTCGTTGAGAGCCTGCGAGGAGTGTGAGGATAAAACTGAACTAGATGCACAAAGACATTGTGCGCTTGCGAATAAAGTTCAGTAAAATCCCCTATTCGTGTGTGTATCCCTTTCCAATTCACGCCACGAACTCACAAGCCCTTAGTAGCGTTAAGTAGGTTGGCGCCAGAAACGCGGCCACAACTTATTTCGTGTAGACGCCCACCAAACCGAATTCGGCAGTAGGATACGCCGCTAGGTGACGAGCAGGTTACGCGTCCTCTGCCAAGCCTTCGGCGTTACAAGTTTATGGGGAAATGGTTTTATTAGGGTGACTCACGGCCCGCAGAGGCCGGTACGGGTGGGGAGTTGCTCGAGCGTACATGTGAGAATACACGTTTTGTTGAAGCCCGCCAAAGTGCCAGTGTTCAGTCGCGGGTTCGCCGTTCGCATTCAGCAACAACTTCGGCTAAGTTGGGAATGAAGTAATGACCTTCATTAATAACGACTCACTTCAGTAAGATATAGTCCCCGGATTTTAAAGATTCACCATACAGATCGTAGTCGTGTCGTGGGGTAAATCTATGTCGGTGCTACAAAGCATTGAATTGTTCCTGTGAACTACCCAAGCGCAGCTGAGAACGTTCCCAACAAGTACAAGCTGAGCACGTTCCCAATAAATAGGAGCTTAGGTACATAGCTAATCGTTCCAAGCTTGAGAGTCGCAACCCCAATGTACTACAACCATCAGGTTTACCATTGGGGCATCATCAAAGATGGTGAGAGATTGAATCAGCACTGAGTTCTTGATTTTAGGCAGCCAATCCAGTAGGGAAAGTCACATAAATAATAATTTTAATAATACTCTTGATACAGTGCCCTCAGAGAACTCAATCTCTTTCTAGGCAATTTACATTTGCTGCAAAGGAAGCACGATCGAATGGTTATTGGTAGCATGCTCAATGAACAACAAGAATAACATGGTTAGGGGTGACATGCACAGGGTCAGCATGCAAGCATGGTTAGTGGCAACATGCACAGTGTCAGCACGCATAAGCACATAAAAGACGAATCACAGGGACCCACTAAATGCTGTGATAAATAGATACGTTTTTACTTTTTTTTAAATATGGACAAGTCAGGAGATGTCGTGACGTAAGCCGGGATTGAGTTCCAGGCTTTGGAACCACACTAACTAAAGGCGCGGTCTCCAAAGGATCTGAGGTTTGTACGAAGTATAGATAAACAATTAGATTCCGCAAAGCAGGCGGTACGATGCTTAGTCTGGTGGGGGAGTAGATCTGATCGGTAGGCTGGAGCCAAAGAAGGAAGAGACCTAAAAGTGAGTGACAAAACTTCGAAGTCGATGCGTTGCATGACTGGAAGCCAGTGCAGATCGGCGAGAAGGGTGAGATGTGGCAACTGCAACTTACGAAAATTCGGAGATAAAAAGTTGGCCGCGGTCACGTAAAAAATCAAAAATCGAAATAAATCCTACAAAACTTTCAAAATTCACGCGAGTTCAGTAGATTTGGCAGCGTCGGAAATAGTGGGGAAGAAACGATATCTGACTGTTATGCATTGTGGGTACTGAGGGCTCTGTCTTGCTTGCGTGAGTTGCTGGAGGTAAGACGTGTTCAGAGTGATCTCGTGCGTTCTCGTGTTTGTGTTGTGATTTTACCGTTCGCTACTTTATTACTTTACTTACTACTATCTACTTCTTTATTATATATTGTGCTTATTTTTAAGTGGCTGAAAAGCGCAAAAGTCTCCTGCTGGGGGAAAAGAAGCAGTTTCTCTTGAGGAGAAATTTAGTATCATACGGAAAAGTGAATCTGGTATTCGGGGACAGTGATATCGTGTGAAACTGGCTTATTCGCTTTTACCACATTCCCTATCTTGAAGGATAAACAACGAATTACGGATTATGTGAAGTCTACTGCTTCCATCAACTCGACATACATCACTGAAAAGAGAAGTGGGTCACTCGAAGAGCTGGAGAAATTTCTGGTCGTTTGGATGGAAGACCATAATAAAAAACACATGCCACTAACGATGCTGACCATCCAAGCTAAAGCGAGGAGCCTCATCAAAGATCAAGATTTTACTGCAAGCCACGGTAGCGCTTGATCGTTTCAGGAAATGCCATTCATTCCACAGCATTAAGATCATTGGCGAAGCTGCAAGTGCTTATGCTGAAGCTGCTGTAGTTTGGTCGCACAGCAGAGAACCAGCCGATGCCCAACACCGACAGTTTATTCCCAACACCGGAGCCCTAGAGCGCACGGCTCCCCTCAGCCCCTACTCTCCCACGACTCCCCGTCCCCTGGTCGACTCCGACGATTCATTGACCACAACTGTGCACCGGCCGACCCTGATGGTGAAACCACCATCTGGCCACCAGCTGGTCCATGCCACATCAAAGGCGGACCACAGCAATGCACTGGCCGACCCTGATGGTGAATCCACCATCTGGCCGCCAGCTGGTTACCGGCCTGTGTCCATACCACATCACAGGCGAACCACAGCTGTGCAACGGCCCCTCTCGGTGGTGCTTCTAACAGCTCACCAGTGGCTTATCATAGGAGCCTGCATACAATACACACATACGAACTACACGCTCCCTTGACCTTAAGGTCACAAGTCAGGAGCCGGCATACAATACATACATACATACGTACGTACATACGAACCACAGCTGCAGAGAAGTTTAAAGAGGAGCTGGATAAATTGATTAAGAATGACATTATTTGTTGGAGCAGGAGTTGAGGATTCTCTTGCCTGTTGTTGTGAAATTCTCCGAGAAGGAAAAAACAAACAGAACAGTTAAAGATCGAAGGAGACAGAAGGTGAGATTCAAGCACTTCACGACTTAGGTCATAGTATGGAGTCCTTTCCCGACAATAGGCCGGGCTCACCAGCTAAGCTGGTCTTAATAACAATGTCAGCGGACACTCAGGCGTGCACTTGTACTGCGACGTCGAAATTTCCTGTGATTTTTCACGGGCATAAGCTAGTATGTATTAACAAGTCGGCAGTTGTGCATTGAGTTTCGAAGAGGCTGGGCTACGCTGTGACTGGTCCTGTACACTACTGCCTCTATATGACTACGAAATAGATCGGTATACTTTAGCATTATTAATGCTTGTAACATTAAGTTAGGGGCGCTCCGTATTGCTTCCGAACTACTGATGGCATATGTTTGTGTATTGAGGTAGCGTCTGCAACTCGCTAGCCTTGTCTAGAAGCGCCAGTTTGACCGGTATTTGTCACACGCCTGCAAATAGTTAGCATCTATTACACACGCTGTAGTTGTGGCAAAGGACTTCGTTCAGGAACCACTGAAGCGCGTTCGTAACAAAACCTCGTCGGTATACTAAAAATCTGTCTTGATAATTCAAAGCGTCATGGTTGTCGACTTGTTCACGTTAGGACCGGGCCTCATTTCGTCATACATTCACCCTGTACCGAAAGTGATGTGCTGTCAGCTTGAAACTTACTGGTCCACTTCCTCTATGCATTTGAAGAACTTCAGCTGATATCGAATTGGAATTTTAGCCAGCAGAGAAAGCAACATTGGAAGTCATCCAAGCCGAGAAGCGAGAAAACCCCATTCCCTTTCTCAATAAAGGGTTTGCCCGGCACCAAACTCTGTGTGCTTGATACCGCAATATTCAACAATCTGCCTTTAAAGTATGGTTTGGACGGTATGCATACAGATAAGTTCATCTGATGTTGATCTCGTGCATCCGCAAGTCTCTGCTGCACGCTTTTACTTTTGGTGTCGTTCGCTTTTGTTCTGCTTCTGCAAGGCTCAGTTTTTGTACAAACGAACAGAGCAGCTGTGTTCTTGGGTAGCCAATCCGATCAAGTTACTGGCCGGGCTGAGATGGGGATATTGTAGGTAACCAGGCCAAGAATACTCAGCTTTTAGTCTCGGGATGCAGCTGATCGCTGGACGACCAGCTGTGGCCTGGCGTTTCTGGCAGGAGTTTGCTGTCTCTCTTCCTTCCTTTATCCAGATGAACTTCAGAGGACTAAGTTAAGAAAGAAATTCTTCCCGGGTTGTAGTAGTTGTGTACTCTATTTATTCCGACTTGTTTTGGGCATGGGGTTAGAACAGAACCGTAATGCCTGCATGTTCGGCTGCCGTTTGTAACGTTTGCGGTAAGTCTCAAAGCCACGTGAATTGACATGCGACGAGTTGGAAATTACGCAGCGGCTTAATTCTCGTCGTTTAGTTCTGCGTGTAAAGCTACATCTTGCTGCCGTATATGTTCCGCCACACCGAAATGTGGGTATTCCGTGGTGAAGCGGACTGCGGATCGCCTGCTTTATTGGCCCCATTTTGTGCCACCTCCGGGAGCGTAGGCTAAGTATTTGCATTTAGCAGCGTCGTCTGTAGTTCAGTCTGATGTCTTATGTTTTATCTGATGTCTTATTTGCACAAGTGCCGGAGCACTAAGGATGCGCATATCGAGATTTACGGCACCTTTCGTAGACTCAAAGGCTGAGCACAGAAGCACGGGGTTTTATTTGTCGAAGCCTGCGCTCTGGTGTAATTGCACACAAATTATTTTAGCTGATTCAGCAGCCTCATCTGTGTAACATGCAGAGGAGCCTGAACGACCATTACCACCGTTTGCAGTTGGCAATACAGAATACCTGCCTATTGCAGGATTTGAACCCGCGAACTCGGCTGTGAGGAGGGAGCACGTTATCTCCTGGGCCATCGCGGCAATGCGGTTGTAGCACAGCGCCGGCCTGACTCAGTTTTAGAGTGCAAGAGAATTGCTCAGCAGGAAACACCTCTGTCCTAGAGCAGCAAGGGGACGCACAGGTCGCTGAGGTGATTGATATTGGCTGGAGTGTCAACCCTATAGTTCCTGCTACCAATTTGAGAATAGGGCAACGCTTGCCCAAGGTCGATGTCACCGCCAGCCATTCTAGATTTGCTGGACGGTTTCCGTAGGAACAAAAGAAGTGGGTGAAGAGCATCTGCGTTCTCGAGCTGTGAGCGAGGGGACGCAGAGGCCGCTGAAGTGATTGATATTGGCTGGGTTGTCAACCCCATTGTCCCAGCTAGTTATACAATGATAGGGCGACGCTCATTAGGCCTCTTCTTCATCTTCGGCACCGTCTCGACGCTGTCGCCGGTAGTTGCCGGACTCGTTTCTCTGAAAGCGAGGGAGCAGGGCGGGCTGTACGCCGGCGATTGAGGGACAGGAAGAGACAGCACCATGAGAATTTGGTGGACGCCACCGAATACGGTCGTATAGCGCTCGAGCTCGAATTTTGTGTTTCTTCTGTGTTTTGTGTGTGTGTGTTCGCGCACGTGCGCGTGGTCTCACCAAGAGTGCTTGGTGTAGTGAATGAGGTATTCCTGCCGTAAGGTGGAAGCGGAGCCGTAGTTCTCCGGTCAGGATCTGGGCTCCGGTCTGGATCTAGGTTCCGGTTCGGGCTCCTCATCCTATTTGGGTCGTTCCCCACTATAGACGTAGGTAGCCTAAGTGCGGGGACATATTTCCTCCGAAAGAGTGCTTGTGCTGTTGAGAGCATGTGAGGAGTGTTGAGATAAAACTGAGCGAAGCGACTGTGCACTTGCGAATAAACCTCAGTAAAATTCCCAATTCGTGTGTCTCGTTTTCCAATTCACGCTGCGGACTCATGACCCCCTTTAGTAATGGTGAGTAGGTCAGCGCCAGAAACGCTCGTTTCGTGGTGGCCTGCTTATAGGTGCGCACCGAACGGCATTAGGCGCTAGGTTATGCCCCTAGGTAAGCGGCAGGTTAAGCCTACTCCTCAGAGCCTTCGGCTTTACACAGTAATATGAAGCAAAAAGCATATACAAGAGCATCGCAAGATTAAGCCAAGGCAGGAGCCAAACCTTAATCTTTCGGGAGGTCACGGATTGGAGGAATATTTGTAATGGCTGGTCCGTGGTCCAGGGTGCTAGCGTGAAGAAGGCATAACCAGCAATCTGATTTCAGCTCAACGTTAGCTCCACGTCCAACCGTGGTGCTGGACAGGCGAGCAAGATGGTCTTGTAGCTTCGGAAGTGAAACCTTCGAGACCATCGAGGCCGTAGGCTTATGCTGTCGCTTTAATCAATTTCAACAGACAGATGTGAGTGCTGCTGCTGCGGTGCCAGCGGTTGTTTCAGTTCGGTAATTTCTCACTCGGTTAGCGTCTGACGTCGGAACTAAGCACCGTTAGTTCATGACTCTGAACCTTACATCTATCGGGCAAAGAAGCTGATTAGCTTCTTTGCCCGAACTGGCATTCACATTTGGCATGCAGACCTTAGCATTTGGATCTATGTGCAGTCGACCTTTTTCCTTTTAAGACTGGCCAGACTGGCCGGCTCAGTTCTCGTCGAGCGCCAGAGTAGCGACTGGTTCTGAAGCAGACCAGAACCGGCTTGTAATGGCTTGACCTATGGTTTCGATCCAGCTAGCCACATATGCGGCTGATAGACAGCCAAAAACCGAGTGAGGCAGATTATTTTCTAGACTTTTAACACTCTAGGGTGTCTGTGCTCGAAATAAGCCATTTTCTGCTACTCCAGTAGGATAGAAACGATTGATTTCCACGCAGCTATGTCTCGTCTGATTCTGTTAGCAGTCATCCGCAAATGGACTGGCTCCCATCCCCGGAAGCTAACTCGAAAGACAGTAATTATGCAATTTGGGGGTGATCGCACGGCGCCTCTTGCCTGGCCACTCAACTTGCAAGCCCTGCGAAGGTAGGTGGAAGCTGTTGTCAGTTGCTTTCCGCGGGTTTCGAGCAATATGTGTTGTAATCAAGCTGCAAAACACGGAGTGCCTCGACGCTGCTCCAGTTTCCGGCGAGCAGTTTGCCACACCCTCGGCTCCCTCAGCTGCCGTGTCTCTCACCTTACCGGCCGACGGTTCCGTTAGGCCTCTCTGGCTTGCGAACGGCTATTTGCCAACTTAGTGGGACAGGGCACGGAGTATAGCGGCTGATATACTATCAAGAGCCAGACGTATGTAGCCTGACTGTCGTATTATAAAATATTTGCAGATGTTATTATATTCGCTTATTATAATCTTATTATTTATTATATAATATTAGCCTGCCGTCAGCTCGATGCCTTCAGCTGATGCGTGTCAGTATCAGTAAGCTACATTTCATCTTCCTTCCCAACGGCATTATAAAGCTGAAACAGACAACTGCAGGTCTGTCAGAATAGTTTGAAGCAAAAGAACAATATCCACAAAGAGATCAACCCCAGGCAGCTTTCCAGTAACTACCACTAAATTTAATCGTAAGTCATCCTTGGAGGCTGTGGATTTGCAATTCGGTGTATCCAGTAACAACTGCAATGGGCCATTATGTCGTAGTAACAAAAAACAATGAAATGTCGTTTGGATAGCACAGTCGGAGAACTTAATCACGATCCGCACGCTCTACAACTTCGAGAGAATCGGTACACAAATGGTTAGTGACATGCGGTATGAAGCATGCAAAAGCTAACAAAAGTGTCAAGCTAAGGCCAGCATGCAAAAGCAATAGTGAAAGACATTCGTGGCCGCCGATTAGTCTCCCATGCCTTGTTCATAACCTGGCCGTTAGACTGTAGTTTGAAGAAGAAGACTCTGGCTCTCAGACTCTGCCCTTCGAGGATGTGCTACAGAGCTCTTCGACTGTATGCGAGTCGAATGGCTAGGAGATACCTTTGAAAAACAAGCCCATCATTGGTGCTGAGGTCATTGCACATAGACCAAGAAGGGTTCTTTGTGCAGCGTTTGACAAATGTAAAGCGCCTAGAAAGAGGTCGAGTTCTCTGATGGCGCTTTATCACATGTATTACTATTATTATTATTGTTTTGACAGATCTATCTCAGGTCTTTAGTGGTTAGGGTTTGATGTAGTTTCGCAGCGATTTGTTCTTCATCGTCCAATTCATGACCAGCATCCAGCGACGTCTTTGGTGCTCTGCTCAAGGCATTGGCAAGCACCAGCTCTTTACCCGGCTTGTATCCAAGCTGAAAGCTGTATCCTAGGCACTGCGTCAGCGTTCGTTGCAATCTCAGTGAAACCTCTGCAATAGACTAACCACATCCAGGAATGGCCTATGGTCAGTGATAGTAATAATAATAATAACAATACACTTGCTAAAGCGCCCTCAGAGAACTCATCTCTTTCTAGGCACTTTACATTTCCTGCAAAGGAAATACGATCAAATGGTGAGTGGTATCTTGCTTGATAAACAACATGAATAACATGGTTAGGGGTGACATGCACAAGGGTCGGCATGCAAGTATGGTTAGTGGCAGCATGCAACAGTGTCAGCACTCATAAGCACATAAAGGACGAATCACAGGGACCCACTAAATGCTGCCATAAATATGTGTGCTTTTAATTTCTTTTTTTAATATGGTCAAGTCAGGGGATGTCGTAACGCAAGTCGGGAGTGAGTTCCAGGCTTTGGGAGCATACGAACTAAAGGCACGGTCTCCACCAAGGATTTGAGGTTTGTAAGAGGTACAGGTAAACAGTTTGATTCCGAAAAGCGGGTAGTACGATGCTTAGCATTGTGGAGAAGATCTGATAGGTAGGCTGGAGCTAAAGCATGAAGGAACCTAAAAGTGAGCAACAAAACCTTGAAGTCAATGTGTTGCTTGACTGGGAACGAGAGCAGGTCGGTGAGAACTGGTATGATGAGGCAACTGTGACGCTCACGACAGACAAGCCCAGCTACAGAGTTTTGCACCAGCTGTAAGTGCCTGATTGCACATGCCGGTAGACCTCCAAGCAATGAGTTACAGAAGTCTAGACGGGATGTCACAAATGCATGGACCAACTTAGATGTGGTATCCCGGTCTAAACAAGCCCGAATTTGAGCAATGTTATGTAGCTGAAAGTAGGCAGACTTTATTGTGGAGCTGATGTGGTCGTCTAACGAAAGGTCATTTTGGAGCACAACACCTAGATTTCGTGCAGATTCAACAGGAGATAGGCTGGCACAGCCGATTTTAAGCATTTGCCTTTCCAATTTCTGAATCACATTTAGTTGTTGTATTTACTCAGTTGTATTTGTCATTTAAACCGTCGGAATCTGCTGCAGCAACTGAGAAACTGAATGCTTGCCTTGCCGATATTCGATCCTGGATGTCGGAAAACTTCCTGAAATTAAATGACGATAAAACCGAACAGCTGCTCATAGGACACCCTAAGCGTGTAGCTGGACTAAAAGGCTTTGCTGTTCTAATAGGTGATGATATTGTGCGACCTTCACCACGTGCTCGTAATTTAGGTGTCGTGTTCGACAGCTGCCTCAATTTCAAAAGCTTCATTCAGAAGACTGCCTCTACAGCTAGCCATCACATCCGATCCCTATCCAAGATTAGGAGCTGTCTCCCACAGTGGCTTGTAAAAAATTTAACTAGCTCTTTAGTTCTGTCTCGGCTTGATTATTGTAATTTCCTTTTGGCTGGGCTGCCAAAGAAAGCTGTTATGCCATTACAGCTGACTATGAATATGGCTGCAAGGCTGGTCTTCAAGTCCCAGCGGTTTGAGCACGTGTCACCTCTGCTGAAAGAGCTAGGATGGTTGCCGGTTGAGCAAAGGATACAGAGCAAAGTTCTTACGCTGACCCACAAGGCCCCCACGGCTTGGCTCCTTCGTACCTAGCTGAACTGCTGCATCAGTTTCAGCCTGTTCGCACCCTCAGGTCCTGTGTGGACAATAAATTAGCTGTCCCATTCCTCCGCTTAAAGACAGTTGGTGACAGAAGCTTTAGCTCTGCAGGTCCTAGACTGTGGAACTCGCTTCCACAATTCTTACGCAACGACAATTACTCTCCAACTGCCGACTATGGCACATCTTTTTCAGCGGTCCTGAGCTGCTACGTCCATGCTACTCTCTACCTCAACTGCTCTCCTGACTCTGCTATGCTTCCCACTTTCTATTTGTTGCGTGAGACGAAGTCTGTTGGCTACCGAATGCGTACCTAAAGCAGCTTAGGCTGTGAGTGTGCAATACAAAACTCTCCTGCGTAACACCCACATGGTCTTTATGACTTTGTGGAGTTACTGACGGAGATACATTAGTTTGCCCATAACTAGTTAGTTTTTATCATCATTCAATTTAAGAAAATTTGCTGCCATCCATGTGCGGATATCATTAATACATGCAGTAAGAAAGTTAAGAGAGTTCGGCGTGCTCAAGGGCTGGGAGGGATCAAAGCAAAGGTACAACTGAGTGTCATCCGCAAAGAAGTGGAAGCCTGGATTGTGCTTGGCAATCACATCATGGTTTGACCAAAACATCGATGAAAGCGCTTTAAGCATTCGATAGCCACCAGGTCGTACAGCAACGTCAGACCTGCTATAGGCACGTGCTCATAGCAGGCTGTTCAACATGGTCGAAAGCATATGTTTATATTTACGTTAAGTAAACACATTTTTAGTTATCTTTTCTATGTAGGGTTTCTCTCCAACTTAAACACTAAACCCTAAGACCTACACTCTATACCCGAAAGCTCAAACCAAAAGAAAAAATACAAAATCTAACCAGTAAACCATGAGCCGTAAACCCCAAACATAAAACCATTCAACTCTAACCATAAAATCCTAAGCTAAAAATATTAGCCGTATTAGCTGAGCCGTTTGGCTGTTAAGTCTCAATTTCCATACCGTCCAAGAGGTACATTGTTGGTATATAATGCTTACCGAACTTTAGCTTTTTTCTTGCAGGGTTCAGTGGCTGAGCAGATAACCTCATATTACCCGAAGGTCACGTGTGTTCCTCTTCGTTTTAGCGTAGGGTGGATGCAGCATGCCTGCAATGATCACAGCAGTCACTTATTCCCCTCCCCCACGAACTGTCGGATGGTCACCTCCACGTCTTAAACGTCTGGGCCATTTAGGTCGACCGACTCAAGATCTATTATAATCGCCCACCGGCTAAGAAAAAAGCCGCAGGCAGCTGCCCTAATGGGCTGAGGTCGAAGATTGCATCGGGACATCGGCGAGGCACCTACCTCGGTGGACTTCTTGGCCCCCTCCTCAGAGTCACCGGTGGAGTGCAGTGCCCTCGGTAGTTAAAAGAGTACCCTGCAGACGGACTGGGGTGGACACTGGATATCGGCATACTTCTCAGTGAGGTCGGCCAGAAACTTCATTGACCAAAGCTAATAATTAGGCCCCTCACCAGCCTTTGTACTACAGGGAATGAACTTTTACAAGCTTTCGCGGAAGAAAACCCCAGGGAGAGGCACGAGACCGTCGCCAGATACCAGGCAGCAGCACAAAACATAAACGCACAGCACATGCAGCAGCAGCGCACCCATTGGAACGTCTGTATTGGTCGACTGCAAGCTAAGCTGTTATTCGGACCGCACGTCGTCAGCCAGGCGCAGACTCCCCAGCGCACTGCCGCCATCGAAGCGCACTGCCGCCATCGAAGCGCACTGCCGCCATCGAAGCGCACTGCCGCCATCGAAGCGCACTGCCGCCATCGAAGCGCACTGCCGCCATCGAAGCGCAGGACAGCTGCAGTCCTGCCGGCACAGACATAAATAAGCGCTAACGCAGATTTATTTGAAGCACCTTCTCAAATTATACTGCAATCAAGGCAGTGGCTGAAATGAAAATGGTATGACGAAGAACCAACGCCGTTCATTGTCAGCCTGCCGTGACCGAACAAAGAGAACTAAAAATAAAAAAAATTCGCAGAGAACTCGCTCTGCTGCGTCCAGTTTCTCTCTTTTTTTTTTTTAGAAGCTACATCAACTGACTAGTTCCACGTGAAGTTGCCGAAAGCCGAAGCTTGCAGCCGAACTATACACGATGGCCTACATAGGCGTTATTTCCAAGGTGGCATTTTGCTGGACGTCGATCGCTAGAACGCGACCATCATCAGCCGGCGGAGGCGTTGCAGGAGGCGCAGCGTGCACTTCGCAGTTCAGATCCGTGGCAGCAGCAGCCGTGATGACAGATTCGACTTCTGCCCGCTCGCCCACGTCGGCCGGCATGCTGGACGGGGCGTTTTCGATGTCGACGATGACGTGACAGGTCGAGCGATAGTTGGGACTGTTCTGACTGCTGGACGTCTCCGGCGTCGTATCCAGCCGGCTCGGCGCGCTACTCTCGGCGTCTGACACGAAGAAGAGGCCGCCGCTGCTGCTGCGCAGCGGCGGCGGCGTGCCGTCGGACGACGACGACGACGACGACGATAGCGACTCAGCTCTCGAGGCAGCCGCCGCAGCCCACAGAGCGGCCGCCTCGAGCCACACCTCGTCCAGAGCGAGGCGAGGGCCTGAGCAGCTGGACCGGTACGTGGGTGGCAGCGAGCCCACGGCGGCAGCAACAGAGGCCGCAGCAGCTCCCGAAGCCGAGGCTGGCCTCGCGGTCGCCTGGTTGGCAGACGCCATCGCCTCGGAGCCAGACGCAGGGTCGTGCAGGCCGACGTCAATCTTGTACTGAGGCGGCGGAGCGTTGGGCAGGTCCCACAGCAGAGCCGTACGGTTGAGCACGCCACCCTCTGACGACGCCGGGTAGCTCCTTCGAGCGAACGCAGCGCTGTCCAGCATAGCCGATGCGTAGGACGGCGGAGGGCGACGAAAGCGGAACTCGGGATAGAGCAGACCTGCGAGCCGAAAACAAGAAATGCCACATAGCAATCGAAGCGAAAGGCAGCGATCGAGTCATCGCGGTGACAATGTGCTGTGCTCGGTGACCACAGCAAAGAAGGCATTGCTGCTTCAATGCAGCCGGAAATCCAAGCCATTATGCAAATGGCATGGACGACGACGACGATACAGGGCATCGGTGAGGAGGCCGTGATAGCCCAAGAGGTAAGGTGTTCGCTCTTCACGACCGAGGTCGTGGGTTCGAATCCTGCACGCGCACACACACACACACACACACACACACACACACACACACACACACACACACACACACACACACACACACACACACATCTTGGGGCGGAGCCAAATCGCACGACCGGCAAGAAGTAGAAGCTGCTTCTACTTCTACTTTAAACCTATTTGTTGTGCCATCCGACCAATCGAAACCATGGAGCACATCACGCGCACTGATGACCAAACCAACAATGGCTGACGTTCACATGCTCGCATTTTACCACGCTAACCAATAGCTGGAGCTATCATGAAGGCAGCCCCTCTTTGGAGCAGACACTAAATAAAGCTAAGGCTAACTCGCAGGTTCAGGCCAATTTTGCATCGCTTATTGCACCGTGAGACAGTATCTTCGCCAAAGGAGGTATTAACTAAAGTGGGCTGGTCAGTGAGGCTCATTGGCATTTAAAAGTCGGGCAAACCCACCTTCCGGTCACTGCTCAGCCTTATGCGGTTAGGTCAACTGCCCTCGGTGCCCTGGTGATGCCTGGTCATTGCTTTACAGTTCCTTCAGACTATTAAAGGTATGAATAGATGCATAAAAATAGATATAGATTTAGATTTAGAATAGGTAAGCTTTGTGAGTTCGATCATAAATCTATAGTTGGGCACCAACCGACTTCAGTTGCCATTTTTGTTGAAGACGATTCACCGACGAGCAGCATTTATGATTAGTTAGTCTTGCCGGTTACATAGAACCGTGGTCTGTTTTGTCAGCAAATCGGTAATGTATGTATCTCCATCTTCAACACCACAAAGCCATAGAGACTATGCGGGTGTTACGCAGAAGAGTTTTGCATAGTGCACTCACAGCCTAAGCGGCTTTCGGTACGCATTCAGAAGCCAACAGACTTCGTCTCACGAAACAAAGAGAAAGTGAGAACCATAGCAGAGTCAGGAGAGCAGTTGAGGTAGTGAGTAGCATGGGAGTAACGGCTCCGGACCGATGAAAAGGATGAGCCATAGTCGGAAGTAGAAGATTAGTTGTTGTTGCGTAAAAATTGTGGAAGCGAGTTCCACATTCTAGGACCTGCAGAGCTAAGGCTTCTGTCGCCAACAGCCTTTAAGCATAGGAATGGAACACCTAATTTGTTGTCCATACAGGAACTGAAGGCACGAAGAGGCTGAAACTGGTGCAGCAGTTCAGCCAGGTATGGAGGAGCCAAGCCCTGGGGGGTCTTGTGGGTCAGCGTAAGAACTTTGCTCTGCATCTGTTGATCAACCAGCAGCCATCCTAGCTCTTTTAGCAAAGGAGACACGTGCTCAAACCTCCGAGACTTGAAAACTAGCCTTGCAGCCATATTCATAGCCAGCTGCAGTGGCCTAGTCGCATTCTTTGGTAGCACAGCCAAAAGGGAATTACAATAATCAAGCCGAGACAGAACTAAAAAGCTAGTTGTATGCTAATTTATTGCAAGCCACCAGGGAAGACAGCTCCCAATCTTAGATAGGTATCGGACGTGATGGCTAGCTGTGGAAGCAGTCTTCTGAATGCTTTTAAAATTGAGGCAGCTGTCAAAAACTACACCTAAATTTCAAGCACGTGGTGAAGGTCGCACAATAGCATCACCTATTAGAACAGCAAAGCCTTTTAATCCAGCTACATGCTTAGGCTGTCCTATGAGCAGCAATTCGGCTTTATCATTTCATTTCAGGAAGTTTTCCGGCCTACCGGCATGTGCGATCAGGCGATTGCAGCTGGTGCACAACTCTGCAGCTAGGCTTGTCTGTCGTGAGTGTCACAACTGTCACATCACACCACTTCTCGCCGATCTGCACTGGCTACCAGTCAAGCAACGGATTGACTTCCAGGTTTTGTCGCTCACTTTTAGGTCACTTCATTCTTTGGCTCCAGCCTATCTCTTAGATCTACTCCCCCACCAGGCCACGCATCGTACCACCTGCTTTTCGGAATCCAACAGTCTAGAAATACCTCGTACAAACCTCAAATCCTTTGGAGACCGTACGTTTAGTTCGAATGCTCCCAAAGCCTGGAACTCCCTCCCGACTTGCGTCAGAACATCCCCTGACCTGATCACATTTAAAAAGAACTTAAAAACACACCTATTTAGGACAGCATTTAGTGGGTCCCAGTGATTCGTCCTTCATGTGCTTATGTGTGCTGACACTGTGCATGCTGACACTAACCACATTTGCATGCTGACCCTGTGTCTGTCCCCCCTAACCATGTTATTCATGTTGTTTGTTTATCAAGCATGATATTATTCACCATTCAATTGCATTTCCCTTTGCAGAAAATGTAAAGCGCCTAGAGAGAGATTGAGTTCTCTGAGGACGCTTTATCAAGTGCATTATTATTATTATTTGGCAATCTTTGGTTTCATATAATGTAAACAGCTCAGGAATGCAAGCTACTCAACAAAATATTATAAAATTCTTTCATTCACACCCATCCGGAGACGATGGTCAACGGCAGCAACTTAGAATGATATGCTACAGGGCACATAATGCAAGCTACACTGAACAGGACAAGCTATTTAAAATGCCCGACGGAACGCAGTTCCTGTTCGCTAAACGAAAAGCATGGCGATCCCACCAGCAGTACACCTGTACATAAGCCGACAGCACTGATGTGCCACTGATGTGATTAGCCTCAGCACTCTTGCATTGATAGTACCATCGTAAGAACTATACGCGTCTGCTCTAAAGTAGGGTTGCTTTCAGCAGGCAAGTAAGCACAATATGAGCTGCTGCTGCTGTCGAGCTCGTGCCGCTCTCAGGCCGAGCTGCGCTTTTCTTTTGTCAGCCGCGGTCACGTCTGTGCCATCGTCGTCCCGTGGTCTTACCTCCAATCCAGTAGTGTCTCTCGCGGCGGCGTCTGTCGATTCGTGACCTTGTCATCGTGCAGTAGGCACCCAGGCCGAAGAGGATGTGACACGGCTCGTGCTCCGGCGGCGTACAACGCCAGCCGATGACGACCACAATGATGAGCATCAGGCCGAGGCCTGCAAGAGTCGGGGAAAGGAAGCAGCGCTGCATCCAAGCTGCTGCGCTGCCTCCAATGCCGTGCGTGGGCAAGTGATGGGCAGCCTGTAGGGCTGCTTACAAAGGAGGAGGAGGAAGAGGGGAGACACAGGCCTGCAACAACAGCCGGCCCCACTCTCTGGCCAGCCTGGCCAATCGCGTTTGAATCCCGAGACTGGCCAATCATGCGGCAGCAGAGGACAGCACATCGGACAGAGCTTTGTATCTCCTCTCTTCATGTCTGTAACTCCACTCAAAGCCACAAAGACTACGTGAGGGTTATGCAGGAGAGTTTTGCATAGCGCATGCATAGCTTAAGCAGCTTTCGGTAGGCATTCGCTAGCCAACAGACTTCATCTCGCGAAACAAAGGGAAATTGGGAAGCACAGCTAAGTCGCAAGAACAGCTGAGGTAGTAACATGTAAGTAGCAGCTCAGGACGGCTGGAAAGGATGCACCACAGTCGGCAGCAGGAGAGGAGTTGCCGTTACGTACTTTCCCCGGCTGCCAGGCTAAGAACGCCTGCACGGCAGCTGCCAAAGCAGCTAGGCTAGCAGCACGGAATGGCTGGATTGACAGAAATAATAATGATGATGATGATAATAATAATGTATTTGTATAGCACCCTCCGAGAATTTAATCTCTTTTTAGGCACTTTAAATATGCTGCAAAGGAAGCATGATCGAATGGTTAGTGGTAGCATGCTCAATAAAACACAAGAATAACATGGTTAGGGGTGACATGCACAGGGTCAACATGCAAGTTTGGTTAGTGGCAGCATGCACAGTGTCAGCACGCATAAGCACGTGAAGGACGAATCACAGGGACCCACTAAATGCTGTTATCAATAATGCATTTAGCTTTTTTCAATATCGTCCAGTCAGGTGATGTCGCGACGTCAGTCGGGAGTGAGTTGCTGCTTTGGGAGCACATGAACTAAAGTAAATGCACGGTACGGCCTCCAAAGGATTTGAGGTTCGTACGAGGTATAGCTAAATGATTAGATTAAGAAAAGTGGGCGGTAAGATGCTTAGCCTGGCGGGGGAGTAGATCTGATGAGTAAAGCATCAAGGGACCTAAAAGTGAGCGACAGAACCTTGAAGTCGATGCGCTGCTTGACTGGGAGCCAGTGCACGTCGGCAAGAGGTGGTGTGGTGTGGCAGTTGCGATGCTCACGACAGACAAGCCTAGCTGTAGAGTTTTGTACCAGCTGCAAGTGCCTGGTTGCAGAGGCCGGTAGACCACCAACTGTAAGCATCTTAATCAACAAGCAAGGAGACCTGCAAGTAGTGAGTTACAGAAGACTAGACGAGATGTCACACATGCATCGACCAGTTTGGCTGAGGTACCCATGATAAGGCCCAATTAAGAACAGCACGAGAATCATTTCAGTACCGATCTCCTTCGATAGTACGAAGCGATTTCTGATGACACTTTCCGGCTGCATCCTCAGCAGTGCACGACTAAATCACAGCTGGGCAGATAGGCCTGTGCAAAAAAGTACGTATACATGTATACCCACTCACTTATGCCAGCAATCACGTGTAAATACAGAGCTGGCACAAATACTCTGTGCACCATGGGAATCAAAAAACAAATCTCAGATATTGGTTTTATAAAAAAAAACCTAGGCCAAAAATACTTCCAAAACGTGGCGTTAATAGGGGAAGCAAAGTATGTCGGAAATTGTGAGTGCTGCCACATTGATTAGCCTATTAGGAGTGGTGAAAAACATGCGAAATTAATTTGTTTGGCAGTTTGTAGTGGGTTTGAAAACGGTTAGGTTTTTTGAAAACATGGCTTTTTGTAGCGCCATTAGAACTCAAAAAAGTAAAAAAAAATTTGGACGCGTTGAGTATCCATCCTCTCGAAAAATGCATCTTGACGGCATTGCTACTTGTTCAGGAATGACAAAGTCTGAGACATTCGGTTTCGTGCATGCGCAAACGTAGGTCAGACCTGGTAGGCCGTGCAAGAAATCGACGGTGCAGTTAGAGTAAGAAGCCAGCGAATTAGGTTTATCGAAAAAAACGGAACCTTCAAACCATACGTCTTAGCCAAATAGCTGACATGCCAAACCATGATTAGCTGCCTTTATTGAAAAGTTTCCATTGAAATTGTGAGAAGGTAATTACATTTAGTAAATGTATTTGGTAAATCGAGGGAGATCAGCTCTATGGCATATTTATAAAATGCTCAAATAGCATGCTTAAAATCCTTGCCGATTGCCGAAAAAATGCCAGACTTGGTTGGACAGATACATTTTTCGAGAGGGGAATAGTAGGTGCATCCAGTAAATCTTACTCTGCAGTACTTATCAGAGGCTATAAAATCACATCCTTCGAAATGGCGACTATGTCAGGCAAGAGATAGCCTCAGAAACTGAAAAAACTGGTTCATTTTTGCTTGTTTTTGAAGCTGGTGAGAAAACCGCAGTGGTAGCACACAAGATTTGTTATAAATATTGCTAACTCATGAGTATCATGTGTTTGGTGAAATTGTATAATTCTTTAGAGTCTGCTGCAAACAGGTGAAAGCTACTTCTGCTGCTGTGTAAACGAGGGGGTCAGCCTGTCGCCGATGTGTGATCTGTGCATAAGAGTACACACGTACGGACTGTATTACATATGGGGATCTTTGAAGTTGCCTATAATTGCTACCTCCTTAGGTTGGCCAAGAGCAGGATACAAGATACAGGCACACACACGCGATAGAAGATACAGGCACACACGCGATAGAATGGTGCAATGCATAACCAGCCGAGTTGCACTGTCTGCACAACACCAATTCGCCAGCTCCTCCAAAACAAGGCAAGCAAGACAACTCGAAGCTAGAAAAGGCTTGACCACGTGAGAGGCTGCAGTTTTCCATCAGGTTGGTCGTGTTAATTCCCACAGCCGCTGGCCAAACTAAGCCACCAAGTTGCACCACCTGGCGCCTGGTGATAACATAACGAGAGCAGCCCTAATTCTATTGTCTCGCCAATGCGGCCAATGCTAGCGGCCTGGCAAACAGGATGCCCGGCCAAACAGACCAAGGCTGAAATGCATTGGGCCATAGGAGCCCATGATCTCAACAACATCGGCCGGGAAGGGCATGCAAGTTGGTCGCCCATTGCAAGCCTGCATTGCGTGCACCGTGCCAGTAGACCAAAACGCATGCGTGAGCAACGATGACGAAGTATTAGCTATGCATGCCGAGCGTCCGATTGAAGATCCGATTGCCAAGTCAACAAGTTTCCCATCAGTTACGTCCGTGTGTAATAGGCAAGTCGATTAGCATATGGCAGCGATCCGAACTGTGCAGGCGGCACACTGCCACCTCGGTGCAGCGATCCGTGCAGGCGAGGGCCCCCAGCCCAACCGCCAGGCCGACCTGGTGGGCCAAGTGACTGGAGGAGGCAAACCCTGCCCTATCCCGGCGGCATGGCCCTTTCTGCCTTTGCTGCAGGGCGCAGCTATGCCGAAAAGCAAAAGAACCAGAAATAAGCAAACTACAAGAACATCCTTATCACACACAACAGTGTTTGCAGTAAGTAGCATGCAAACTTGGTAGTTGGTAGTTCTAATTAATGTATATGTAATTTACCTCCGCCTGTAACTCCACAGAGCCTCAAAGACTATACGAAGGAGAGTTTTGTATAGCGCATTCACAGCCTAAGCGGCTTTCGGTACGCATTCGGTAGCCAACAGACTTCATCTCACACAATAAAGAGAAAGTGGGAACCATAGCAGAGTCAGGAGAGCAGTTGAGGTAGTGAGTAGCATGGAAGTCGCAGCTCAGGACTGCTGAAAAAGATGTGCCATAGTCAGCAGCAGGAGAGTTGTTGTCGTTGCGTAAGAATTGTGGAAATGAATTCTGCAGTCTAGGACCTCCAGAGCAAAAGCTTCTATCGCCAACTGTCTTTAAGCATAGGAATGGAACAGCTAACTTACTGTCCATAGAGGACCTGATGGCACGAGAAGGCTGAAACCGGTGCAGCAGTTCAGCTAGGTATGAATGAGCCAAGCCATGACGGGCCTTGTGGTTCACCGTGCTCTGTATCTGTTGATCAAAGGGCAGCCATTCAAGCTCTTTCAGCAAAGGAGACACATGACTGAACCTCTGAGATTTGTAAAGTAGCCTTGCAGCTATATTCATTACCAGCTGCAGTGCCCTAATGGCTTTTTCGGTAGCCCAGTCAAAATGGAACTGCAATCATCTAGCAGAGACAGAATTGAGGAGCTGGTTATATATTTTAGGAGCCAGCGTGAAAGGTAGTTCCCAATCTTAGATAAGAATCGGACGTGATGGCTAGCTGTGAAGGCAGTCTTCTCAGCAAAGCTTTCAAAATTTAGGCCGATGTCAAAGACGAAACTTAAATGACGCATGGTGACGGTCGCACAACAGCATCACCTATTAGAAAAGCAAAGTCTTTTAAGTCCAGCCACATGCTTGGGGTGTCCTACGAGTAGCATTTTGTTTTTATCGTCGGTTAGTTTAAGGAAATTTGCCGACATCAAGGATCGAATGTCATCAAGGCAAGCATTGAGCTTAACAGCTGCTGCAGCAGATTCCAACGATTTAAGGGACAAATACAGCTGAGTATCGTCCCCAAACGGACTGAACATGACCGGACATGATTTCAACCCGCTAGTGCCTCGTAATGCCCAGATACACCGTTAGTGATGACTGGGGCACATGACTGAACTTGCCTGCCTTCTCGACTTTTTGCCGGACGGACGGTCGCTTTCTCCATAGCTACAAAAATCGCCAGCGATCCAGCGGCCATTTTCAGGCTCTTTGTAGCACGTCATCTTTTCCGATCAAAGCTTCCTTGCCACTTCCCGTTGCGTTTTCCAGCCCTTAGCATCCTTATCCCTTCAATCTTGTTGCTTGCTTCAAGTTCTTTGCATATCCGGCCCGTTGAGTTTGGCAAGCCGCTTGCCAAACTGCTCCAAGGTTCGAACCGTGGGCAAAGCGACGGAGCTAAACGAGGACTTGGCCGTCGCTGTCACGTCCGTTCGCATCCGTCGCATTTTAAACAAGCGTGCCATTGCCACACATCTTCTCTCGAAGCATTCCGGCACACCGACCTGCTTCGGGCTGGCGACCAGCAATGAGGCCACCTGGCTCGGCGCCACCACGGCAAACCTCTCTCTCTCTCTCTCTCTCTGCCCGTCTCAGCCAGAGCTGCTAAGGCGACTGCTACGACTTCCTGCATGCCTCTTACCAGGCGGCCCTGAGGCTAGTGCAAAGGAAAGCAGCCTAGGATTCAGCCTAGGAGCCACCGACCAGCCACTTCCTGCGAGCCTCCACTTCGTTCTTCCTGCTGCTGCTGCTGCAACCAGCAGCAGCAGCCCCTTCCTAATGTGCCAACGCCACTACGCCGACCTTCGTGATTAACAAAAGTCGCACCAGCTTATGCCGGCTACACAGTCTGATTGAGAGGCAGGCATGCAGCTCAGTCGGTGTTTGCTGAGCATGCTGGCAGAATAATCAGCCTACCAAAGTGGCCCGAGTAGAAAGATGACATGGAAAGGCATGTCTCAGTGACACAAAAAAGCCTAGCGCTGTTGGAGAGGCGGTGCATCTATGCGAGTGGCGGCGCTCAGACAAGGTTTTGACTGTCATAATGAGACATTTATGCAGCAGCCTCGGAGAGCTAAATCTCTTACTAGCTGGGTATAGCTCACAGCAGGAAGCATCCTATTGATGCCATACATCTTCATAGAAAGGTGATAAGTCCTAGCACAGCTGTCCCCAAGAGGCAAGCTTGGGTGTGAGGGCAGGAACGATCAGCCACTCGGGAAGAGAGACACGCCCAGGCATGCAGCAGCAGCAGCAACGGGGCTAGGGGCTGGCTAAGGAACAGGCTAACGTCCCCTGCTTTCCCGGAATGCAGGGAAAACACAAAAAACCGCATAAACCAAAGCTACCGTAAACCACGAAAAACCGGTAACTGGGAACGAAAAAAAAACAAGTTTCTAGCAGCCTGCCGGCTGCCAAGCTGGACTGATCACGACGGCCTCGAGAAAACATTGGTAAGCAAAAATGGTACAGCACGTCCGGTCGGCACTGCTGGCAGGCACCTCCGGGGCCAAGATTCGGCTCAGGCAGAGAAAACCAGCCAGATCGCTTGCGGTGAGCTCACGCCATTAAAGCTGCTCGAACCTCGAGACCGCCAGGCAAGGGGTAGGCATCCAAGAGCAGGTCATGAGCAGGGCAAAACCGACCTACACTTACTAGCAGTCCCTGCACTTCCTGCTCTGAATGAGACAGCTAAATACCTTTTGCTCAGTTCAGGCAAATCGCTAGCCAGATGCAGCCAATGACCTGCCAGAGATATGCCACACGGTTGAGTGGGCAAAGAGGAAAGAGCAGTAACTGAGCCGACGTCAACACGCCACAGGCCTGCAAGCAAGCCAGCAAGCAGATAAGAGGAAGGAGGACACACTGAGGAGAGTGCAGAAAGCCTCGATGCAGAGAGCCCTGAGTGGCCGAATTCCGAGACAGGACTTCGACCTAGCCATCGAGCAAGCAAGCAGTCGAGTCAGTTAATGGCTTCTCACGAGTGGGTCTCGGCAGGTGCCCCGAGATGTCCATCGAACGGCAGCTGCACGACCTTTCACCGTCGTGCCGAGATCGATAGCCACTGCTGAGAATTGCATGCATGGAGGTCACGGGCTGCCCGAACACAGCCATCGCTTCGCCGGCCGAACAGCTAAACTGGCTCTGGCCAACTGTCGACTGCTGCCGGTGTCATAGCTGCACAGCCACTGCTTCATCACGTGGCACGCACGCTTGCTGCACATTCGCACGCCGAGTCTTCAGCACGACAGCTTTACAGCTCCGGCCACTATTTGCTGGGCAGCTGCTCCTGATAGCTGAGCTCCTACTTGACCACGACCACTGTTCAAAGCTGGGAAACGTCACAGTAACTGGCAGAGGGAGCACTAATGCAATGCATATCCAGCCGTAACTCCACAAAGACTATGCGAATGTTACGAAGGATAGCAGACGTCGTTGCGTATGAAATGTGGAATTTGACTTCCACAGTCTAGGACCTGCAGAGCAAAAGCTTCTGTCACCAACGGTCTTTAAGTCTAGGAATTTAACAGCTAATGTATTGTTTGTAGAGGACCTGAGGGCGCGAGTAGGCTGAAACTAGTGCAGCAAGTCGACCAGGTATGAAGGAGCCAAGCCATGCTGCAAAGGAAAATTCCCACGGACCCGAACAGGAGCAGGTGCCTGCACTGGGGTACGTGGGGTGGATGCAGCCGCTGAAGACCTAAAGCAATCCTGGTCCAAGCACGAGCAGCTGCAAGCAACAGATGTCCTGCCCCAACGAAGGGCTGCTGGCGCGAGATATATCGAGAGACATGGTATCCTCTCAGCAGAGAGAGAGAGAGAGAGAGAGAGAGAGAGAGAGAGAGAGAGACAGACAGACAGACAGACAGACAGACAGACAGAGAGAGCAGGCTCTACGGAGACAGCATCATTCGTGGAATGAATCTGGCAGAAAATAACTAGGCATATTCTTTCAGGTCGCTGGCACAGAGGCCACATTATTACCTTTTTTCCTAATGTAAAGCCTTTCACCGATTCCCCGGCATGGTAGGAAGGAGCCTTGGCGCACACCAGGCATCGAGCATCAAACTAAAGAAAGCACTGCAAGTAACTGCAAGCTCCCATAAAGCTGCCAGCAACAAAGAAGCCCTCCTGTGGATCAATGCTGCTGGCAGTGATGTGGTGGCAATTAAAAAGCCAGCTCGACTACGTCCCCTTGATCTCCGGCTACCGTTCCTAATTCGGAGGTCGATTCTGTTCTATGAGCTGCACTAAGACTGGCTGACGTTGGGAGTTGAGCCACACACGAACTTGCGACCTCGGCATCAGCTCAGGCAGTTAGGAGGTAGGACAGGCAGCCGATGTTAGTGATTATATAGATAGCTCTGGGCCAGGTTTTGGAAAAGTAACAAGATGGTCTACCTTTTTTTATGGGAGGCATAGACATATAGTTGCGGGCGTGAAACCATCGTCACATTGTCCTGCCCCAGTCGAAATCGCACTGCATGTGAACACGTGACTCGCTGCAGCCTAGGCTGTATCCACTGACCAGGCTGAATTGACGATGAGGGGGGGGGTCATGCGGGTCATGTGACCTATATAATCTCTGTACTTAGCCTCACTCACTGCCAGTCCCCCCTGAGCAGATGCTATCATCGCCTCCCAAAAAATCATTCTCTTGCTCCAGAGTAGTCTACACGACGGCTACAAATTCCCCCCCCCCAATATGTGTGCATATGCCTGCTTACATTGCGCCTGCTGTTAACGAATGTTATCACCAATCATCTGGTAATGCTTTCTATACAGCACCTGTAAAGTACCTAGAAAGATTAGTAGTAGTAGTAGTGGTGGTGGTGGTGGTAGTGGTAGTGGTAGTGGTAGTGGTAGTGGTAGTGGTAGTGGTAGTGGTAGTGGTAGTAGTAGTAGTAGTAGTAGTAGTAGTAGTAGTAGTAGTAGTAGTAGTAGTAGAAGTAGTAAGGTCCTGTGTGGACAATAGATTAGCTGTTCAATTCCTCCGCTTTAAGACCGTTGATGACAGAAGCTCTAGCTCTGCAGGTCCTAGCTTGTGGAACTCGCTTCCACAATTCTTACGCAACTACAACTACTCTCCTACTGTCGACTATGGCTCATCCTTTTCAGCAGTCCGGAGCTGCTACTTCCATGCTACTCACTACCTCAACTGCTCTCCTGACTCTGCTATGCTTCCCACTTTCTCTTTGTTGCGAGAGACGTAGTCTGTTGGCTACCGAATGCGTACCGAAAGCCGCTTAGGCTGTGAGTGCGCTATGCAAATCTCTCCTGCGTAACACGCACATAGTCTTTATGGCTTCGTGGAGTTACAGACGGAGATACATTACATTTCCATTACATAGTAGTAGTATTACACCCTCCTTCAATACAGCCGTCGTTGTTCTCACAGCTCGTGTGCGAGGGGGCTTCATTCATCCTTCTCTTCGTCCACTGCCTCGTTCCAGAGTAATTTCAGAGCAACCGAAAGCCATTTGACTGAACGCCGACAAAGAATTTCGCCTCAAGCTGGGTGGGAGACACTCCCAAAGCCATATCTGGCATACCGATGCAGAGGCTCTCACCGACTGAGCAATCGAGAATCAATCCTCCTTCGGTGTGTTTAACACAGGGCATATACAGCCTTGGCTTTAAATTGCCACTTACGTGATCCAAATGTACTGCGTGAACCAACGCGTGCATCTATAACCACAAATAACTGTTGGCATCAAGTGCAACCGTTAGGCCATAGAGTAATCAGCTGCACGAGTTAGTACGCGTGAACGCCCCATGAGAGGTCTGCCACTGCGTCCTTGACGACTGGCAGCTGGCAGAATATGTACTCGAACTCATGTTTCCTATTGCTCATTGTTCTCGATTGATCGGAGCCAAGGGAGGAGCAGGGGACGGGCACGTGGGCTTCCCCCTCCCCTCCCCCAACAACGAGCTGGGCTATGGCCCTATTCCTACTCCTAAGACCGTCACCAGCAAAGAAACAATCTATTATTGTCTTGATGCCACTCAATGAGCAACGGCCGAGTTCCAGTTCGAGTAAACACTGTGATTTTGCGCTTTCACAATCTTTCATTAATTGCGAGTCTAGGCCCCACCTGGTTGAAAATCTTCCCGGTCTTGCCCCCTACGTAAAAATGCTTGCAGGTCTTGCCACGCTCGCCCCCAGATGCAGGTCCCGGTTCCGCTGCTGCATGCAACCTTTTGCTCCTGCTTCTCACAATTCAGCCTCTTGCAACTTCAAACTGCCACTGTCATACATTAACTCTGTGAACTGCAGCCTTTGCGAGTGGATGGTGGACATACACACATGCCCACACGTCTACGGGTGAAGGCCACGTCATATCTATAATGTTCCAGGCCACTCGGGACACGTGACTGTGCAGCTGACATCTTTCCCCTTGCCCACTGAAGGCGAATGCAGTAGTCGCACTCAGACAACCATACTGGGTTCCCACTCCAAACAATTCGAGCAGAGTAGACATGGATAGTTCGAAGCTAGTTCAAACACGAGACGACTTCTCGGGTGACTCAACTCCGAAAGTTGGCCAGTCACTAGACTTGCCGCAGCTGGACTTTAAGGTGGCAGTGAGTTAACGGATATGCATGTCACATCTAACAATGCTATGCTGCTTGCCATGGCAAGTGTTACCACTAATCATTCGGTCATGCTTTCTTAACAGCATCTGTCAAGTGCTTAGAAAGAGATTCAGTTCTCTGATGGGACTATACAATGTATTATTACTATTATTATTATATATTCTCTTTTATTCAATTATAGAAGTGATAATAAGCGGTAGCAATCTGAAGAAGGCAGCGACAGCTGTTGCGGCAGCAGCAGTTGCTTGGAGGCTAGCACTCAATCTAGGCACACCAAGCTGTGACACCAAGCTGACTACACAGGGACTGGACAGTTAAGCAACCGTTCCAAAACTCTCCACAGATAGCTAGCTGCCCGGACAGCAGGTCGAGCACAAGGGACCCTTTGTCTGTGGCCTACCCAGTGCCGGCTCCCCTTTGCCTCTGAGGTCCAGCCACACAGCTCCTGCCAACCAGCCTCTCCTTGTGACGCCGGGCCCCGACCAAGGTCTGGCCGAGGTCGTGGGCTCGAGCCCTGTGGCATACGTGAAGCACCTGGACGGAGATTAAGTTCTCTTAAGGCGCTATACAAATTGATGAATTATATTATATAAATTATATAAATGAATTATATTTATATCTGTTGTCATCTCATAAAGGCACAGAGGCTCAGACATACTTACGCTACCAGGGCTGTGCACTTCCAACAGGTGACGCCGAACCCCCACCCCTGCCACCGGTGCAGCTAACCGGTGGACAGAAGCTGCCTGCGGCCGACGACACTCAAAGATTTCATTTCTGGCCCACAGACCAAATTTGAATAGAAATGGTCAAAGCACGAGGATGTTGTAGATGTGCATGTAAAGAGAAATGCTTGACTGAATGCAGACCCGAGTTAGATCGTGTTGCTAAAAGGGACTAAAAACCACACGCTTGAAACGTCGCCGGTCACAATAAACTTTTGATCGGCATCTGCAAGGTTGCAAAGTTTCATATTCAGGTGCTGCTTTTGGGAAGCTTCTGCGATGTCTGAAAACGCTATTTATTTCCAACTTATTATCAATCTCGCATTTATCGAGTTTATTATCGAGTTTAAATTAACCATTTTTTGAATGTTGTTTGCACCAGAGTCGTGACGACATCGTCGTGCTTTTTTATATAAACGAGGTGGCCACAATCTCCAGGCCACAGCTACTCCAGCCAGAGCAAGCCAAGCAAGTGAGCAGTCCACGCAGGCCAATGTACTGAAACAATGTGAGTTGTGAACACAGATATGGGTTCGGCAGGAGTGAGCAAAAGGCACAGGCCAATCAAAGCTGAGGACTCTCTCTGTGCAGAGTGAGTAAACAGCTAACAGTGTCACAAGTGCTGGGACCGGGGAACCCCTCCAAACAGCATTTGGGTTGGTCTGCCAGCAGCATGAAAGTCCAAATACCACGGGTCACATAACAAATGCATCGGAGGCAGCTGAAGATGAAGTGGGAGTAAATAGCAAAGCAGAGAGAGACAGGCAGACAGACAGAGGCAGACTGGACGATCAGACAGAGAGAGAGAGAGAGAGAGAGAGAGAGAGAGAGAGAGAGAGAGAGAGAGAGAGAGAGAGAGAGAGAGGGAGAGAGAGAGAGAGAGAGAGAGAGAAGAGAGAGAGAGAGAGAGAGAGAGAGAGAGAGAGAGAGAGAGAGGAGAGAGAGAGAGAGAGAGAGAGAGAGAGGAGAGGAGAGAGAGAGAGAGAGAGAGAGAGAGAGAGAGAGAGAGAAAGAGAGTAGAGAGAGAGAGAGAGAGAGAGGGAGTAGAGAGAGAGAGAGAGAGAGAGAGAGAGAGAGAGAGAGAGAGAGAGAGAGAGAGAGAGAGAGAGAGAGAGAGAGAGAGAGAGAGAGAGAGAGAGAGAGAGAGAGAGAGAGAGAGAGAGAGAGAGCTTAAGTCTCGGGTAATATTACCAATCTAGTTTATATAAGCTAAATCAAGGGGCCCACCCATTGCACGGCAGAACCCTGGGATAACTGGGCGATAACAGAGAGAAGAGCAACCAATCCAGCTGGAGGCCTCCTTCACTCCTTCCTCCGGCCGAATATCTGTGATAAAGCAAGCCATGGGAACAAATCATTGTCACACAATAGGCACGGTTCCAGGCAGCATAATGGCTAGTATAGGAGCCCGGCAAAAGAAAAAAGCATCACAGCAGTCGGCTGCCACAAAAGAACCACGGGGGCGGCTTCGGCCAGCAGCATGTAGCTCGATAGTCCTGCAAGTTGCTTGTCGGGCTAGGAACGTTGGCTTTCACCGCTTGACTCAGTGCAGGTCACAGAAATACAGCTCTTTTTCCGAGTGCCTCTTCACTGCACACCAGTGAGATTGCTCTCCAGTCGGTGGCATTATGGGATAGCATCACCACTGCAATCCCTTCCTGCCTGTTGCCAGGAGAACACCGGATTTCGGCACAAGCGAGCAAAAGCTTGCCGAGTACCTGTCACAATTCACTAATGAGTCGAGAAAGAATGGTGGCAATGGAAGCTGGGCAGCGAGACGGTAGATGAGAGCACGCGCAAGAGCGCAAAAGAGGCTCCGGGAAGCATGCAGCAGAGGAGACAGTCTGAAGCACAGGGCTGGCAGTCCTCTCCCCCCACCCACCCTGACGTCTGATTATATCAACATAATTATGCTCAAAGCTGTCACCACCAATTGGTTCTTCAAGGAGCAAGTCCAGCTTGCCAAACTATCATTCAGCAGTGCACCGGTTAGTCAGATCGAAGGGAGCGCAACTCTGAAAGCTGAAACTGTGCCGGCACGCATAACCAAGCGCGAATCCTTGGGAAACTGTGCCCCCAGTTCCTTTGCACCTAAAGCATCGTCTAACTACCAACTGACGCCTCGATGTTCTCTGACTGGACGACATTTAGGGTGAAACGAAAAACCCACTCGTTCTGAGAAGCACACGCTTCATCCAGGTGAAGCTTCTTTTGTGAGCTGACACACCCGTGCAACGAGTTTCTGCTTGCTATTATTTAAGTTAGGTAAGATACTTCCTTGCTTGCAGCTGTAAGGTGTCGAGAAAGAGAGAGAGATTCGGTTAGCAAAGGACACTAGAAAACGCTCGGTTACTAATATTAATACTAATCAGGCAGCTGTTGCTGAGATCATTGCCTTTGCACCAGAGGCTCAGGTTTAACTACTCAGAATAAACAGTGTACCTTTCCGAAGCCAACGTGAAGCTCTGTGAGTGAAATCGACAGCTTCTCTGTTCACGCTAAGCAAGCCTATATGTTGGCTGAGGCTTACTTGGCAGGAGGCAGTGTATTAACTATTTTGCAACGTAACTATTTAACTTTAACTAACTATAAATTAACTATTTAACTAAAACTAAACTAACTATTAAGCTACTAACTATTATATTACTAACTATTTAACTACTAACTATTAAACTAACTATTTAACGTAACTATATAACTTTATTATATTGTAACTATTATGCAACGTGTTTGCACACGTTGCATAGTAACAGAGCCTAAATGACCATTTCCGACAAAAAATTACTACAAGTGCCTCCGGGCAGTCTTGCGACTGGAGACATGCCAGCTGTTCGAGCAGCATAGCATCGGTGACAGTTTTCTGCAAAATGAATTGCTATCTGGCACCAAATGAGAGGTAACTTTCGGGAGGGGGATGCGGAACATCACTCGAGCCGAATTAACTCGCTTTTTCTCTGGGCTCTACTAGGAACAGTCTGAGTCACCCACCAATGAAAGGGAGGTACTTGACCAATACTGCAGCCTCTGTGCCCAACTAGACCAGCTAGCTTTCCATCGGCTACCGCCCAAATACCTGTATCCGAAGTGGCTGACACTGTGCCTGCAAAACCGACCGCCGATGGCCCCAATGGACATTAGATGAGAGGGCAACAGAACCTCACTACTACCTTGCCTTAAAGATTTCAGGGCAAAGGGTGGCATTCGGAGGGGGAGGAGTAGATCGGTTTCAGTCACCACATCAGCTGCAGCAGCCACAGCCGAAGCATCCTTGTCTGATGTGCCAGGATGTGGTCGGCCCCTAGCTGGCTTTCTGCAGGAGCAGAATCCCACAACTTCCTGGCTACCCCTGGGCAGCAGCCAGTAAGTAATTACCTGACCTCAACCTGCCTTTGCTCTGGACCTTCAAATTTGCACCATTATCAGGACTGGCACACAGAGTATGACTCACGGTCCACCAAGACATTGGGCGGTCCATCGGTATACACCAGGCGCACTTCCGGGCCCCAGATGGGTAGGGGTGTACTTAATGGCAATTCATACGACCAACTAGAAGCTGGAAGTCGCTTATCAAGCCTGGAGCTCGGAGTTGTCCGAGAGCCCTCCCAAAAATACGTCAGCACCCGTCTGCATGCATGGCCGGCCAGTTGGCCCTTCTAGCTGGGCTACAAAACCATTGTCATATCACTAAGTAGCACTAGAGGGTCCAGCTGCCGTGTGGCCCGGCTGTCGCTGGCCATCTGTTTCATAGTACCCACGAGGGGCCTGTGGGTCAGGCACCGGCCTACTCCTCTGGCAGAGGGTATTGATTTGCCGGCAGGCACTTCATCTACTCGGCAGACTTCACTGCAGCAGTGCTCAGATTAGTAGCCGGCCACTCGGGTCACAGCCAGCAGCAAACTAGCAGGCTTCCCACACATCGAACAGAAACAGATAGCATTCAGCAGGATTTTCACAGCTGCTCACTACGGTAGTTGGCAGTCCTGCCCAACCACCAATCTGTGCAGAGCCAACCTAGATATGTTTAAAGCCAGATAAGCCAATGAGGGATCGAGAAGGAACAAAGATTAACCACACGGTAGGTACAAGGTGATTGTAAAGCCTACCATTGTGTGGTCACTTGCAAACCATTAAGGACAAATGCATGAAAGCATTGTCAGCAGATGCTTCTTTATCGCTGGTTAAGCTAGCCAGGTATGTAAGTAAAGAACAAGCCACTCCCTCCAGTATGTCGATAACTGCACAGATCAATCTGCCACAGGCCGGATGCAGCCTTTGTGACTAGGCCACGGTTGGAATATTAACAATAAAACATTGAACTAATTCCTTAAGAGAACCACAGTCTCTATACAGGCACTTTACAGAGGCTGAATCGGAAGCATGCCAATTGGTTAGCGATGACATACACAAATTCAGCACGCATAAGCAAGTGCAAAGGACAACTCACACGGACGTGGACCAGATGCTGTTCATTCATCCTCTTCCAAACAAGTTAGACAACGTGCTCTGCTGGACAAGTTTACGAGTATTATTCGATCTCACTAGTACAATGTCGGTCAGTTTACCCTGGCAGATGCTCAGAAACAGGACATGGTCGACTTGACGAGCTGAAGCCACGTTACATAAGGCTCACCCATTAACTCGACCATTTTCTCAGAGGTTGAGCTGATTGGCCAAATTGAGATTCCTTCTCGATCTACACACGCTGTGCTCACAACAGAAGTAAAGCTGCATGAATTAAGTAAGCTAGACTGTCCTTGCATCGTCACCGACAACTTTGACAGTGTTAAGCATGCAATAAATCTTGGCAGGGAAGGGGGTTTGACTACATCAGATGTCTCCGACTGGCCACACACCTTCTTTGCCGTGAGTAGTGATGAGCTAGTCTGCTAGCTGGTTGTGAGCTGTCTAAAGAGTAACTATGGCGAGAACAGTCCCTATTTTCTGAAGGTTGGCTCTAGATGCTGCATCGGCTAGCTTAAGATTGGTGGACAGCTAATTCTCGAGGCCAACAGCAATCAGCAATCACTGAACTGGTGTCAACCCATGAGGCTCGCACACGCACGCACGCACACACACACACACACACACACACATACAAGCACGCACACCCACACAAATAAAAGCACACACACCCACACAAATAAAAGCACACACACCCACACAAATAAAAGCACACACACACACACACACATACAAGCACGCACACACACACACAAATAAAAGCACACACACACACACACATGCCTGGACAAGCACTCACCACCGCTCCACCACCACCTGCATGCTAAGACCAGAGGCTCCCAAACACAATGTAATTAAATAAGCTGCAGCTGCACAGCAAAAAGAAAAGACGATCGAATGAGACGGCTGCAACATCAAAAGGTATCGACATATTTCGCCCCCTTACACAAGGCTTGCTCCAAGGTCGGACATTGTTTGCAGCATGAACTGCACCACAGTATGCCAGGCAGCGCTCTCAGCAAAGAGCAGTGCGAGGAGGGAGGGACCGTGGAAATGTGGCAGTGCCAAAGAGTACAGCAAAAATTAAAAAAAGGCACTCAATGAGACTGCAGCTAGCTGCTCCTGCCCAAACCTACCACACTCTGTCTCTCTCTGTCTCTCTCTGTCTCTCTGTCTCTCTCTGTCTCTCTGTCTGTCTCTCTGTCTCTCTCTCTCTCTCTCTCTCTCTCTCTCTCTCTCTCTCTCTCTCTCTCTCTCTCTCTCTCTCTCTCTCTCTCTCTCTCTCTCTCTCTCTCTCTCTCTCTCTCTCTCTCTCTCTCTCTCTCTCTCTCTCGTCAGAATTCGATGGACCACGATCAGATAAGGCTAGGGCACAGGAAACCAGCAGCTCGGCTGTACAACCCTTAATGAGGCAGATGGTCATAAAATCCAGGCATGATAAAGAGCCGACCACTGGCTAGATCTGCTGGGCCAGCATAGAGATTGTGCCAGGGGCAGCCACTACACTGCATATACACGTGCAGTTAACAGGAAGGTCACGTGGGAGGCCCACAATGCACGGTGGAGAGGAGAGCTGCCAGCTCGTTCAGGCTGATCGGCTGTCCACTCAGGCAAGATTGGCACGTAGCATCATCACCACCAACTATAGCTAGTGGTACTAGTGAAAACGCTTGAGGCGAGCATTGGGACGGCTAGCAACATTAAACAAGCCCAGCTTGCTCGCCAGCAATGTCAACTGTCGAGCCAATGCCGTTTTTCACTGGTTCGTGTTTGTGTTCCTCCCATCAAAGATGCATAAGCAAATCGAGTTTACAGTTTCATAAAGCCCTTTGTTAGCTCTGGCGAACCAATTCCTGAAAGGGTGCAACAACAACCAGTGTGACCGGTTCGCTCAGCTGCACAGCCCAGCAGCGGGTGTAATGGCTAGCGTGCGTCCGGCTGACAAAAGAGTCCCTACGTAGCAGCCACAGGCCAGGACGACAAAATCGTGCCCTTTCAGAGTGGGAAGAGTGCCAGCAGCCGAGTGCTCAGAGAGAGAGAGAGAGAGAGAGAGAGAGAGAGAGAGAGAGAGAGAGAGAGAGAGAGAGAGAGAGAGAGAGAGAAAGGGAGAGGGAGAGAGGGAGGGAGAGATGGAGGGAGAGAGGGCCGTGGTGGCACACTAGGTAAGGCGGTTCACGACCTCGGTCCCGAGGTCGTGGGTTCGATTCCTGCGGTGGGCGATCCTTTATCGCCACTGCAAGCGGTGGTGATAGCCATAAAGGCTCTTCTGTCGCTATACAAAAAGAGGTTGTTTAATCAGCTAGGATTTATTTATTTATTTGAGAGAGAGGAGAGTGAGAGAAGTTGTTGTCACACGTGTACGCCAAGTTTGGCAGCAGCAGCAGCACGCACGCACTGCACAACGACTGGTGACGGTGATGCGTGCTGCGAGCAGTGAGCACGAGATGAATCGTCGGGAAGCAGCTGCGGAGCGGCAGCCGCTTCCCGACGGCAGGTGAGAGGCAAGCAGCCAAGCATGCAAGAGGCAGCATAAAGAAACCCGGAAAGTGTTGCCCAGCGGCAGGCAGCAGCAGTAGCAGCGTGAATGGGCTTCGTTTACAGGGCTGTAGTAGCACAACCGTTGTACCACCCAGTTGATAAGTGCATCGGGTCAGCAAGCAGCGGCTGCCAATGTCAATCGCTTGGACTTCGAGGTGGGAAGAAGGGAGAGGAAGACGGTGCCGCGCAGGAGGAACAACTCGACCGACCGACCGACCATGGATGTAGCCAGTATTTAATACCAAAAAGAGGTCCATACTAACTTAACCTGGTCAGAGCCAGCCATCCCAAAAAAGCAGAATGGGGCTGCTGAGGCAGGGGCCTAGTAGTAACCATCCAAAGCACGCCATCAAGTCGGCCCCTCCCCCCCCCCGGGATGGAATAGCCCTAGGTGCTTTCTGCTTCATGCTTGCTTTTGCCAACGACCAACCTATGGCTTGCTAGATGGAAAACCGAGCACCATATGGTCGGGACCAGAAGCCTTCGGCCACCCATAGCTGAGGGCACCCGGCGGCTCATTTCTGGTGCCGTGGCTCTGAAGACGCTGCTGCGTCTCTGCCGAGCGCACAGCTGCAGGCGTGGCAGCGGTGACAGAGATAGGGTCACGCCGACGGCATGCGACTGGCACGTTTCGCAGCCGGTCTCGGCAGCCGTCCGGCGAGCGAGCGTGCTCGGCAAAGATGTCAGCGCGAATGAGGCAGCTGAGGCAAGCGGCGACTTACCGACAAACATGAGCGACAGCGTCAGGAAGCTGTTGCTCGGCGAGTGCAGCGCGCCGAGCGCCACTCCGGATACGATGCACGCAACGCCGAACGAGGCGAGAAGTATGAGCACGCGTCGGAACTGCAAGCAGGCGGCAAGATGTGTGCGGCAGCACTGGTGGCTGAAGCACCTCGAGTAGACCGGCTCGTCGCCGGAAGCAGGCAACGACGACGAAGACTGGCGCCGCCAGCGGCCGCCGACCGGGGCTGCAGATGTCGTCTGCAGCCGGTGCCTCGCCCGCTGCTGCTGCTGCTGCCGGCGGCGGCTCCTGCGGCGCCTGTGTCGGCGTCTGTGATGACCACCACCTCGGAACGGCAGGCCGGCAGCAGCGTACGGCGGAGGCAGCAGGCCCAGCGTGTCGGGAATGTGATTGCAAGAAGCTGACGAGGCTGCGGCGGCAGCCTGAAAGATCGAGGGGGCAGGCCGTGGCAGCCGCTGGCTGTCGCCTCTGCTGCCACCACCACCACCACCACCATCGTAGCCGCCGCTACTGCTGCCGCCGCCTTGGTGTCCTGCCGCTGCTGCCACCACGGCAGCGGCGACCGCCGAGTCCCATGCGTCAGGGAGCAGACTGGCTCCGCCGCCGCCGCTGAGCGCCAGTCGGCCTTCGCGGACATGCAAAGCATCGGTCCACACGGTCGGTAAGCTCCAGCTGCCAGGCAAGCCGAAGCTGTCCGCACCACGGCCGCCGCCACACAAGCTGACGACGGCGAAGTCTGACGGTGGACAGACATCGGACGACGAGGCCGAGGCGGCAGCAAAGGACCTCGGACCGGGGAACGAGCGTTGAATGCTGGCCGCTCCAGGGCTATCGGCACCACCACCACCACCGCCGAAGCTCTGCACCGCGATTGCCGCACGGCAGGGTTCGCTGACGGTCGCAGCGTCGGCAGAAGCGCAAGTCGAGCGCCCGATTGGTAAAGCCACCGCCGTCTGCGGCATGACTCGGGCCACGGCGGGCGTCGGTGAGCTGCCGCAGGCAGGCAGCGCAGCCCGCGAGGGGAAGGCCGGCTATCGGCGGCGGTTCGAGGTCGAAGACGTTCGCAGCGGCCCTTAGTAACTCATGCTTCGGAGAGGAACCTAGGGAAACGCGCTCCGTATTGAAATCGCCAAAGGAAGAACGCTATCGCTAGCACACAAGACTGACTGCACATACGGCGGCGGTACCGGCGGCGCACGAACGGCGGTGCTGGCGGTGGGCGAGCAGGCGCTACAATACGTCCGGCGATTGACCGCCGCCACGACGATCACCAGCCACCGCGTCTGCATCGCCGGCGGCGGCGGCGGCTAAAGTGCACCCCACCAGCGGACCCCGGCGGAGTGGCGGTGGGGGGGCAGGCGCCGGAGCGCAAGTAGTCAGCGAGCGGCTGCGGCGACGGAGACCACGCTTAGAAGCCGAGCAGCTCCGGCGATGGAAGCTCTGCTGACCTACCGAACCGGAAACGCTTGTTCGTCTGCAGCGGCAGCGGCAGCTACCCTGGTCGGCTCCCCTTGGATCCGCAGCGTCCGTGCGTGCGTGCTCGCGCAGCCAGCACGGCCAAACAGTAATCGTACACCGCAGCGCCAGGCGTCGGCATCCGCCCGGTCACGTGACGCGATCGCCTCGGAGCGACCTCTCTCGCGTCCGGTAGGTTAAGCGGAAGCAGCCGCCCTCCAATCTGCAGTCGCCACGGTCGCTGCGGCGCGTCGTCGCGCGCGTTTGGCAGCTCGTGCGCACCGCCGCGTTACCACCTCTCACCGGAGTGGCTATCCAGCTAGGCGGCGGCTGCGGCAGCTCGCCAGCCGCTTCGTCGCGTAAGCGCCGCCGGGCGGAAGGGCAGCCCCCCTCCGCACTCAGTCGTTGCGAACGCGGTCAGCCAGCCTCCGCGCTCCGCCGCCGTTCGTGTCACCGTGTGGAGCAGCTTCGACGGGGCGCGCACCGTCGTCTGCAGGCGGTCCCCGCGACGTGCGAGTGCTTCGTAATCCTGTTACAATCGATTAAGAGCCAAACCATCCGGGACGCATACCGAGGGCAAAGAGCGAGAGAGACAAAGGCGCTGTTCTCCGGCACAGTTGACAGCTCTCGCGGCGCGCACTCAGCCCAGCTGCTTGACGGAGTCGATTGCCAACGGCAAAGGCTCCACGCCCGATTGCGGCCGAAAGACGTCGCTCGTCCCCTGGCGCTGACGGGCAGCGAAGCTTGCGAGCGTGGTGGGCGAAGATCAAGCGAATCGAAGCGAAGATCGAGCGAATCGAAGCGAATCGATAGCCTCCTTTAGAAGTGCACATAGCGTCAGACGAATCTCGGCGGCTGTCGCCAGCTTGCAGGACTCGCCCGCCGCAGGACTAGAGGCCGGGTCGTGCGCCAAGTCTGCTCGCCGTAGAGCTAGGGCTATGAACTAGGGGGGCGTGTCGTCGCTGCGCATCGCGACTAGAGGTCCTGTCCATCCGACGCCGCTCTGGACAGGACCTCGGCGCCTGAAGGCGCCTGAATTGAAAGCGAAAGAAGAGCGTTCGCCGGCGCTCGCTAGTCAATAACCTGCGAACCATTGGCACGAGCCTCTTCTTCCGAGAATTTACGACGTCCGACCGCGGTCGCGGCACGCGTCCGCTTCGACGTGGGCCCTGCTCGAGCAGGACGCGGAAACTTGCGGCGGAGGGAGTCGGGCCAGCCAGCGCAAGGTGGCGCCCGCGGTTTCGCCCGACGCTAGTAGCTGCGGCAGCCGAAACGCGCGCTCGAGTGAACGAGCAGCGGCGAACCACGGACAGCGAACGCTGGCTCCATCCGGCTAGGTTGACGCTCGCGTCTCGGGTGCGGAGCTGCAGCGAGTCTGTGCGGACGGACCGCGCGCGCGAGCGCGGCGGCGGCGGCGCTTCGCCTGAGTCTCGCGCCGGCTGCTCGCGGTTGCACACGGGTCGTGTGCCCCCCCCGCCCCCTTCCCGCCCCCGCAAACCGCCAGCCAGCTGCGCGACGGGCCGCCGCCGCTCGACCTCGCTGAGCAGACCCCCAGGCAGGCCGGCCGGCCGACCGCCAGCTTCGCCGGGCCTGCATCGGCTCGCGAAGGTCGCGGCGTGCGACTTCGGTCGGTCGCCGACCGTCTGCGCGAAGCGTCGTTCGCGGCGCGCCAGGGTAAGCCGATCCAATCCAGCGGCGGATTGCTACTGTGTGCAAATAGCGGCGGCGGTCTCTCAACGAATCCCCTCTCGACGTCCACCTCGTCCGATCAGCAGACGCTCGCCGCTGCGCGCGCGCGCGCCCTCGAGAGAGCGCCGTCCGTGCGATCGGCCCGCGAGGGAGCGCCCGCGTCGACGCGAATGTCGTACGTAGCCTCTGGCCAGCAAAAAAGAAACGGTTCGAAGCATTGCGCTGGGCGCGTAATCTTCCGGCGCGGTATTCTGCTTCCGGAAACCGCCAAAGGCGGCAGTCGCCTGCTGTTGCCGCCGCTCTGCTGCTGCTCAACAAAGAGCCCGGAGCGCTTCCGGCGCTAGATGTCATTCTTTAAACGGACGACTTCGACGGTAGGCCGCACGTGCTTCTGTCCGGCTCGCGAAGAAAGAAGTCTGCCAGACAAAGAGGGCCACTCTCGTTGCGCTATTAAGGGGTAAGCCTTAACTCAATTTGTCGCCCGCTCTCCTGATTACGAAGCTGGGCTTCTTCGGGGCGGGGGCGGGAGAGCGGACGGCGGCGTCGCGCTTAACGGTGTCTCCGCTTTATACGGGTAGTCCGCACTGCAGGTGCTGTTCAGTAGCAGCCGCGCCGTACCAGTCGACAGTTGGCAGCGCAGGGACCGGACTTTAAGAGATCTAATTTAAGAGCTTCGCACGCGCGGGACGCGGCTCCTCGGCGGAAGCATAGCCGGTTGCACTTCCAACGGCCACCGGAAAGTGAGCGCCTAAAATTGGTTGCACCTGCGCGGAGGACTAAGGCCTTGTCGCGAATGGCTGCGGACCTATTGTCTGCGCTTCGCGCTCCAGCGGCGAGTTGACGCCGGAGGCTGCAGCTGGCCGGTGGCGGCGACCGACGACCCACCCACCCCTCCGTCGGGCGGAGACCTCGCCGCCGTCGGCGGCGCCTTTTTCCGCGCGCGCGCGCCCGCACAGCCTGCGCAGCGGGCTGCGGAAACGACGCGTCGGGTGCGAAGTTCGCGGAGCGTCATTTCAAGTCGCTCACCCCCACCGCCCCGCCAGACCGACATTAGTCGGAGGCTAGGTGGCCGGGTTCAACCGGAAAGCGAATTAGCAGATCGTCTGCTATTTGCCGGAAGCAATTTTGAGACACCGCGCTGTCCCGGAGCAGGCTGTAGAACTCGCCAAGTAGAACGCGCCATCCGATAATTCGACGGCTGCTGCGGCGGGATATTCGTTCGTTCGTTCGTCGGTCGGTCGGTCGGTCGATCGGCGGGCTGTGGAGTACCGCGCTTCTGTCGAGGTCAGGGCCGCGCGCCACGCGAGCCGCTTGCTCTGCGACCGGCGGTAGGCGAAGAGTTTCCGCCGGGACCAGCACGCTCGGGCCGCAAGCGAGTCTGCCCGTCTCGCTCGCGGTCGCGTAGCGGCGCGACGACCGCCGCCGCCGCTGCTGCCGGTCACGACTCGGTCGCCTGCACCTGCGAATGCAGATCAAGCAAGCGCGCGGCCCGATTGGCGGAATAGAGTATGCCGGGATGCCACGCACAGACGATAATAGTAAGACGTGTGTATATTAGCCCCCCCCCAAGGCAAATAATTCTCTTTCCAGGCACTTTATGTATGCTGGAAAGAGTGCATGTCAATTCTTTACTGATAATATGCAGTGTCGTTACGCATAAGCACAAAGAAAACACACGGAATGAGCAAACTCTGCCAAGAAGATGTGGGTTTGTTACTTCTTTAAAATGCCGTCTCGTCAGGGGATGTCGTGACGGCAGTTGGGATTGATTTTCACGCTTTGGGAGCATTTGAACTACATTCACAGTCTCCAAAGAATTAGAGGCTGTTTAGAGGTACAGCTAAACGATTTGAGTCAGAAGAGCTGGCGGTAAGATGCCTAATTTGATTGGTAAGTAGATCGGATGAATAGGCTGGAACCAGAGAATGAAGGGACCTAAAAGTGAATGACAGAACCTTGAAGTCGATGCACCGTGCGATTGGGAGGCGGTGCAGGTCGGCGAGAAGCGGTGCAACGTGGCAACTGCGACGTTCACAACAGAAAAGCCTAGCTGCAGAGTTTTGCACCAGCTGTAGGTACCTGATTGTACCGGCCGAAAGGCATGCAGGCAGTGAGTTACAAAAGTCGGGACGGGATCTCACACGAGCTGGTGTGGTCATCTAGCAAAAGGTCATTTTGGAACAGGTCACCTGATTTCGTAAAGTTGCTACAGGAGATATGCTGGCCGTGCTCATTTTTAGGATTATATTTTCAAATTTCTGAATATCATTGGGTTTGCCAATATTTGTTAATTGCATTTAACTTCAATCAATTCGAGAATGTTGGCTGTCATACAAGCACGAATTTTAGCAGTGCACGATGTTGTAAGGGAGTTGAGAGATTTCGAACTGCTGGAAGGTAGGGAGGGATCAAAACCCAGAAACTGCTGCGTGCCATCTGCATTAAAAGTGAACAAACTGTGCTTGGCGACTAAATTGGTGCGATAGGTAGCATGCATCATGAAAAGAAGTCGACCAAGCACGAATCTCTTTGGTACGTTCTAGTACTTTCGTGGCTCTTTGGATGACTGCTGCCCGTTGACATCAATGGTCTTGAATCTTCCGTTGAGATAGGACGTTGACCATCAGAGTGCAGTGTCAGCGATGCCCAGGCGAGATGAGGGCTCAAGCACTTGGTGATTGATTGAATCAAATACTGTCGAAAGATCCAGCAGAACTTGCCTGCTGCGAGACTTTGCCCAAGTCTTTCCTGAGAAGGTGAGCTTTAAAAACGTACTGGAACTTATTTGCAAGTTTGAAGTTGTGATACAAGAGTTTTTACTCAGTCATGTTGCTGACGGCGTTTTCGATGGCGCCGAGCGATCTAAGGATGCTGCGATCAGAGGCGAATACTTAGTTGAAATTCGGGTGCAGCGGGAGAATCCTCTCAAGCTAAACCACGGAGAGACATGTCGCGTATTGCAGCAGAGCATAATCGCGCGGCTGCTGAGCCGATTGGTGGACTCGCTTTCGCTGCCGCTTCAGCAGCCCTATTAGGTATCGAAACGCGACGGCGCAGGAAAGAAAGAACGCGTGCGTGCTGTCTCGAGCCAACGACGCCTGCTGCCACGCTGAAAGCGCGGCTAATACGGATTCGTTTGTTCATACAGCCGCGTAAGTCTGCTATGGTCACAGTGCTCATAGCAGGCAGTTCATGGTCGCCAGCGTACGCTTATATTTACCTTAAAATAACACGTCATTGGTAATCTTTTTCACTTAGAGTTTCTTTCGAATACCTAAGTAGTGAGCCCTTAGACCTAAACTCTAAACCCAAAGAACCCGTTTATTAGCTAAGCTACTCTAAACCCAGAGACCCCGTCTATTAGCAAAGCCAAAATCACTTGTCCATACAGCCGTGTCAATCCGCTACGAGCACCAGACTGACACGGCTGTATGGACAAACGACGCCATATTGCGGCTCTCCGTAGGGTGAGCTCGAAAAGCCTCTCACGCAGGGCCGCGAGCGACCGCGGGCGTCGTCGGAAGCAGTGAGCCTAACTGCACAGTCAAACATAGCCCGGGTCAATTTTTCGCTATTCCAAACTTATCTTTCTTTGTTCGTTTGTCCAGACCTTTGCGCGCCAGTAGATCGACTCTCGGGTCAGCTTGGATGCCGTCGTGTGCGTACGACCGCAAAGCGACTTGCCCGCGCGTGCTCATCGGAAGAGGGAGGGCGGACATGCGTCGCTGGATCGCGATTGACTCAATCTCGCGCACCTGCTCAGCTCACGCTGAGCTGAGCTGCAAGGCCGATTATTCTCGGGTGCCCCCTTTGGTAGCGCTCCCCTTTCCGGCCAAGGGAAATACCCGGCGCTACGTCAACCGCTGCCACTCGACCTAGATATCGTTGTCGATCCCGAATAGTTTTACCACCATTAGGATTCCGACGTTCCGTAATCCCTGGCTAGGACCTTTCGCAGAGCAGTGCTGACGTCTGTCGACTTCACGCCGAACCGGACCGGTCCGGAAAAAGCTCTGCGCGCTCTCTTCTCTCGCTGACTCGCCATAGTGCACCTGCGACTCTCCATTAAAATAAATAAATCCTAGCTGATTAAGCAGCCTCTTTTTGTATAGCGACAGTAGAGCCTTTGCGAATCACCATTGCATACTGTACTGCACGTCCATCGGTCGGCGGCAGAGCCTCTCTCTCTCTCTCTCTCTCTCTCTCTCTCTCTCGGGCGTGCGCACGAATGCGCTACGTGTGCGTAGGCTTTGCATGTAAGCGGTCAGTGCATGCAAGTGGCTTGTGCGACCGGCCCAATTGGTGACGCTCCAGGAATGATAAGATTGAAGCATTACAGCTGGATCTCAAGAATGCCCGCTAGCTCGGGCGAGCCTGCGACCCACAGCAGCTCGCGATGGTGGCGCCCGCGCCCGGCTCGAAGGGGCGACTTTGCCTCGCTCCCGCGGATCTCGATTGGACCTTGAGCCGTCGATTTCGACCCGCTGCACTTTCGCGGGCGTCGCCCTGCGAGCTGTGCTGCGAAAAGGCACGAACAGGGATCGTCGCCGCCAGTGAACCGCTCGCAGTTCGACTCCCGCCTTCAAACGAACGGTTCATGCGTCCTGGGTCCTCGTGGTTGTACACAGCATCTGTCACGTGGCTTGAAAGAGATTCAGTTCTCTGAGAGCAGTATACAAATGTATTATTATCATTATTATTATTATTAAACTGAGACGGGCAGTTGTTTGCCACTTCCATGCTACTCACTACCTCAACTGCTCTCCTGACTCTGCTATGCTTCCCACTTTCTCTTTGTTGCGTGAGACGAAGTCTGTTGGCTACCGAATGCGTACCGAAAGTCGCTTAGGCTGTGAGTGCGCTATACGAAACTCTCCTGCGTAACACCCACGTGGTCTTTATGACTTTGTGGAGTTACAGACGGAGATACATTACGTTGCATTATGCTGTCTGCGTGGACAGGAAAAATCGACTGCAATTGGTTCGCAATCAACGTTCTGCAATTCTTTACTATTCAAGATAAGAAATGCAGTGCAATACAAGCACTTCTCCTATGCCGGCGACTGCGAAACCTGGGCGACTGCGAATCCAGGACCGCCCGTGTTGACGTTCCGAATGCGGTCGCCAAACATCTCTTTGAAAAGGTACTTGGCAAGTAGCCAGACTCCGGGAATTAAATAAACCAATCTCCTCTCTCCTGAGCTCAATGTCTGAAAATACAAAAGAAAGGAAACCTCCGCGGCTGGCATTGTCCGTCCTCCGCACTACCAGACTGAGAGCCCGACGTAGCCGCCGTAGCCGCTCCGAGCACGGCCGACGGCAGCTCTGCTCGGCGGGTATAATACTCTCAGGCGCTCTCGCGAAACGTGCGGGCTGTATAACTCGGTGAGGAAATGCAGGTAGGAGCGCGTTAATCTGAAATGACCACGGCTCGGTTTCCACGAACTGGCACGAGTCGAGTCTTGAAGGGAAAAGACGACGTGTCAGGGGGCACGGTGGCGTGCCGTGAAGCGAGCGCACTGCAGCGAATATTCGACCTGGTTTGGGCAGCGACTGCTCCTGAGACTACGCCAATGCACCGTAGAATCGGAGGGGCGAGAGATGGGGGAAGACAGAGATAGAGATAGAGAATGAGAGAGAGAGAGAGAGAGAGAGAGAGAGAGAACGAGAAAAAAATCATAGAGGCAGCGAGAGTAGACTGGAAGGTTGGGAGAAATGGAGAGAGAACGGAAGCAGAGGAAGTGATGAAGGTAGGGAGAGAGAAAAGGAGGGAGGAAGGTAGGACTTGATAGATCCATGTATAGAGAACTAGAGAGCGAGAGAGACGATGATGACGAGAGGAGTTTCTTACGCAACGACATCTACTCTCCAACTGCCGACTATGGCACATCTTTTTCAGCGGTCCTGAACTGCTACTTCTATGCTACTCACTACCTTAACTGCTCTCCTAACTCTGCTATGCTTCCCACTTTCTCTTTGTTGCGTGAGACGAAGTCTGTTGGCTACCGAATGCGTACCGGAAGCCGCTTAGGCTGTGAGTGCGCTATACGAAACTCTCCTGCGTAACACCCACGTGGTCAATATGACTTTGTGGGGTTACTGACGGAGATACATCACGTTGCATTACGGAGAAAAGGTAAAAGCTTGCAAGACAACAAGGTGGATAGAGAGGAAGAGATGGAGGAGAAGGAAGAGACGGAAGCAGCAGCAATCCCGGTGGAGACCGCTGGAGGGCTCACCGCTCACCGCAAGCTGCCTTTCCCAGAAGGTTGTCGGGCAAAACATACCTTCCTGGTAGTCTCGTTCCGCGGTCGCTTTTAAATTTACTGCGGCCTAGAAATAGTTTCCCAGTATGTCGGTCTGCGCCCTCACGCCTGCGGTTAACATCGCGAGAAGTTCTTGGAGGTGATGTCACCGTCCGGAAGACGCGAGGCGACTGCTGGAACTTTCAGGCCGCCCTAGAAAATAATTAAAGAGGAAGCGACGGTGGGGCAACGGAGCCAGAGCAAGCGACCGCGGATGCAGGCTCTCAGAGCTTGCATCCTTGAGCCTTGAGGTTCAGGATGACACGAAGATCGGAGGGAACTGCAAGCGTAGGGACAGCGGATTGGCTAAACACTGCTCTGTCTTTGTCTCTCTCTCCGTCTCTCTGTCTCTTTGTCTCTGCCTCTGTTTCTCTGTCTCGCTGTCATTCTGTCTCTGTCTCTGTCTCTCTCTCTCTCCCTGTCTCTCTCCCTCTGTCTCTCTGTCTCTATCTCTCCCTGTCTCTGCCTCTCTGTCTCTCTCTGTCTGGGTTGTCCTATACTTCGCCCGGTCATCTCTTCTCTTTCTTTTCTATCGCTATTTCTTATTTGCCGACTCGATTCGATCGCTTGGAATGTCGACTCGATTCGATGTCGATTCGATCGCTATTTCTTCCAGAAGCGAAGGCAATGAAGCTGTTTCGTCGACGCATCCATAAAATTACTTTAAATCGTCTTTGCTGAGAAAATGATATAACGCGCTTGTATATCGCCCTAAGAGAACTTGATCTCTATCCAGGCACTTTGTGCATGTCTTCTGCAGCGCTCGAGCCCACGACCTTGTCGGTTGGCTACTAGCATCGACTGCCCGCCCGGTCGCAGATTTCTTCATGACACCTCCAAACGTGTCCCTAAATCAACTTGACTGCAACCTTACTCGTTGCGTAGTTCAGCGAAACGAAGTCGAGTGACAGTCTAACGCGTCTGCAGCGCTCAGCTGCTTGCGAGGTAGCCATCTACTAACGGCGCCCGCCCCCTCCCCCCCCCCCCCCCCGTTAGGAGGCGGCGGAGGGAGCTAAAGAAAGAGCGGACTGCTATCCGGTAGCCCGGACTTCATGGGCATCGCTGTCGCTTGACCGTCTTGGGACTTTCAGAGGTAAAGTTTAGGCTCCAACCAATTCTCAGTAATTAGCCCCAACGGCTAGCACTTATTGCTGACCTGCACTGGCTACCAGTCAAGCAACGGATCGACTTCAACGTTTTGTCGCTCACTTTTAGGTCACTTTAATCTTTGGCTCCTGCATATCTTTCAGATATACTCCCCCACCAGGCCAAGCATACTACCACCCGCTTTTCGGAATCCAACAGTTTACCAATACCTCGTACAAACCTCAAATCCTTTGGAGACCGTGCATTTAGTTCGTATGCTCCCAAAGCCTGGAACTCCCTCCCAACTTGCGTCAGAACATCCCCTGACTTGACCACATTTTAAAGAACTTAAAAACACACCTATTTAGGACAGCATTTAGTGGGTCCCTGGGATTCGTCCTTCATGTGCTTATGCGTGCTGACACTGTGCACGGTGCCACTAACCACACTTGCATGCTGACCCTGTGCATGTCACCCCCAACCATGCTATTCATGTTGTTTATCAAGCATGATATTACTCACCATTCAATCGTGTTTCCCTTTGCAGCAAATGTAAAGCGCTTAGAAAGAGATTGAGCTCTCTGAGGGCGCTTTATCAAGTGCATTATTATTATTATTGCTTATTGCGTTTGCTCGCTGACCTGGCAATCAGAACGTGCGGACTCTACTGGCAACTCGTAGTAGCTGCTACGTACGCGTGTGCTTAATTATTTTCCGCAGGCGATTGCACGGTACTTTTTCGTCTGCTTCGTGAGCTTTCCCGCTCTGCCGAGGAGTCACGACGGCACACATCGGGGTCACACACTGTGGCTGGCGGCTGCTATAATTATATATTGCTATTGCTATTGCTAAGCGGATGCACTGTACTCTGCCTGCCGTTCGGCCTGATCAGGCTTCTTCTCTCTCTCGCTCCCTCTCTAACTCTCAGTATTAAGTCACTGGCATTTAATAGAGATACTCAGCTCGTAAATTGAGTTATCCATTCGACCTCATACAACGAGCACTTGGTCTCTTTGCAGACACTTCCAGCATTTTTCTACGACGGCGAGGCTAGTTCGCCCCCTGGTTAACTTTCCAAGGAACTACTGAGATACATTTATGATTAATTTCCGCTGCAAAGACCTTAAAAAGCACTGCCTAAGATATTGAGCCGGGTTTGACGAATTACCGAAATCCACCGCAATCCACTCTAACTAGGCTAGCAGCAACCAGACGTAAGCGTTGCCGAGCTCAGATTTTGCTCTAATATTGTAGCACACGATCGAATTTTTCTGTCCGCCAAATTTCATGTCGCTGTGCGCAGGCGCACTTATGCAAATGAGCTTTGACGCCGGACGCCTGTGCGGCAATCCATTTTAGTTCCCGTCAAATCCACTACAAATCAGCTGCGAACAGCTCCAAAAAGTTTAGAATGTCAAAATAAGCTACACGTAAAGTGTACCCAGAAAACTTCGCGCGATTCCGCTCACGCGTTCTCACGAAGTCCACTGAAATAAGATTGCAGTGGCCCAGGCCAATACCGCAATCCACTGCATTCCACCATGCAACGAAAGAAATCCTGATCGAAAAGCTCCGTTTTTCATTGCATATGACAGCACACCCTGCGACAATTGAATTAAAAAAAATTCACTTGCATTGGCACGGCCTTTCTCGTGCAATAGCTCTGCAATCGACTGCAGTAGCCAGGGCCAATACCGAAATCCACTTTAACCCACCGAATCCATCGCATAAAAAAATCAAAATACATCGCACCGAGCTCCAGTTTTTATTGCATATTAAAGTGCACCGTGTTGTGTGCACAACCACGTAAAATAAAAAAAAACGGTGCAACCTCGCATTGTGGCAATGGGCGGCAATCGCCTGAAATGACCTGGAAAACTACCGCAATCCACTCTATTCCTCGAGTTCAAATCAGCTCAAATGCCAATGCGGAATCTGGAATCGCAGCTACCTGCCTATCTCGTGACGTCAGCTTGTATGCGGCCTCAGCCAGAGATTACGCGCAATCGGCTCCAGGCCATTATAATTCAGAAACCACGAAACACGCTGTTTCGGGCCAGTGGTTAAGGTGCTCGCGCCAACCAAGGTCAAGGCGAATTCAGTTGATGACAGAGGGTATGAGCTTGAGCCTCGTGGCATATGTGAAGCACCCGAATAGAGATTAAATTCTCTTATGGCGCTATACATAATAATTATATATATATATATATATATATGTAGCCGAGTTCCAGGGGTCAGAGGCTATTTCCGGCCAAGCCCCGCCATACTCTGGCCGCGCTGCCGCTCGCCACGCCGCTGAGCTAGGGTAAGACGAGCGGCCGTCAGGTTAAACCTTTTTATAATAACGCATGCGCCAACAAAACAGGAGAACTAAGCAAGTCTACAGGGAGGGTCCTAAACAAAGTACACTATAGGGGCGCAAGACGACGAAGCAAGCGCGAACAAACGTATTAGTTGGTCAGTCGGCTTCTGCAGTCCCGCCGTTGTACCGACTCCGAATCCAACAGTACGAGCGTACGCCATAAAAGATCCTGCTAGCTGAGTAACTGCTTGGCTAGTCGGCATCGACGTCCACCGCAGTCGAGATCTTCCGCCGAAAGACGCCAACACACGTGGGTCCCGAACGCGCTAAACGAGGAACGCGGAATATACAAGTCACAACAACGAGCGTGCTATCGAGATCCGGTCGGGCCTTGGGCACTCGTTGCCTTGCGTGCGTGGCCGCATCGCCGGAGCACGCCTGCAACCATCCAAGTGCATAACTCGGCGAGACCGGGGGCCACCAACACCACGACTGGCTCGGCCAACTTATATATACATGTATATATATATATATATATATATATATATATATATATATATATATATATATATATATATATATAATCTTGCTGGTTTAGCTCGCGCCGCCGTTTCAACGCGGTGCTAGCGTCCACGAAAAATATTTCTAGAGTAGATAAGTCTATTCGACAGCCACGAAAGGTTACAGGTGTCCAACATCAGCCACGTCGTACAGCAACTGTCGAACGGCAGCCAGAGCACCACTGAACTACCGGCCGGAGCACAGCCCCGGGTGCAGCTGCCGCAAGCGGATCAAAGGCTACAGCACAACTGTCTGCCTACTTCACGACTTCGGCTTCCATGCCACTTAACCGAAGATTATTACGTAACCGGCTCCTAGTAGTTAAAATTCGCGAACTGCTTCATCTCGGCGGCCACAATCTGGCTTAACTAGCATGCCATTTCAAAATGGACTCGTTATTTTAAAGTGTGGGCACTCTTCATTAGCACCGCCGCGCTCGACCGCAGTCTGCCCTACCTACTTATATCGGTGCCGCACTCAAAGGTCGCTAGCCGCGCTCCAAGGCTTAGCGGTTCACCAGCGTTTGCCGGGCGTCGGCAAAGGGCTAGCACTGTTACAAGCGCTGCGCTTTCACCCCAAGGACGCTAGTACAGAGGTCGCTACAACGCTTTTTTAGCAATTGGAAGGTGTGATCACGTTACCTCTCGGCCCTATCCGAGACGATCCTGCAAAACCTAGCGTTGGCGCCTTTCATCATTGACTATGGTGAAGCAGATGATGGGCCAAGGTACGTGAAGGTCTCATTGGCCGTGAAACGGTAGAATGCTACGTTGGAATGCGGCCAGATTATGACAACCTGCAAGATTATTCTCTTGAAAAGAGGTTTTAGAAACGTACCTACGTGGAGATTAGTTCTAGTATGGTGCTATACAAACGACCTATTATTATTATTAGTATCAGTGGTTCCTGCATTACAACGCATAGCAACTGGATGCACGTATAATGTCCAGTCAGCTGTGGTTTGACCTTCAAATGAGTCAGTTGTGCTTAAGGCTTTAGCTAGTGAGCTGTACGCTATGGCTGGTGCTATACAGATGTAGCCATCTGCGGCTATCGAATAGACTACCCCGCGCTATGTGTATAGAATTTTTATATTGAGGCAAGATTCTCCATATTTTTTCCTCGCTCTGGTACCGTCGGAAGGCCTAAGTGTTTTGAAGCAGCATCTGCGACTCACTGTGCTATGCTTCGAGGCGCCATGTCAATAGTATCTATAGCGCGTCTGACAGAACTAGTAGCGGTACGAGTGCTTTGTTTGTGGCAAAGGATCTGACCTTAGGTCAGCAGGCGCTTACAGCTCCTTTCAGAGCAACCTGAATGGGCCTGCCCACTGGCATGTTGACGTTGGGTGAGAGACCACAGGATGTCCCAGGATGTTGTACAGCTTTCGAAGGTACAAGAGCAGTTTTGACGTCGCTTTAAGGAGTTGGCGAGAAATCGCAAGCAGTCTGAGATCTCGGATGGCAATATTAAGTACATAATTAAGAAATATCTGGACTATGGAAGCACAGAGGCACTGCCGCGCTCGGGTTGCACTCAAGTAATTTCTCCGAGGGAAGGCCGGCTCGAGAAAATCATGGCTCTTAAGGACAGGTTTATCCTGACTAAAACGATCTGGCAGAGTCTACCCAAGCAATCTTAACAGATGTGAGTCGGAAATACCGTTAGTAGATGGCCTAATAAAATAAAATTCATTTGTATAGCGCACTAAGAGAACTTAATCTTTATTCAGGCACTTGACCTATGTTACGGGGCTCGAGCCCACGACCTCGGTTAGACCTTGGTCGGCGCAAGCACCTTAACCAATGGGCCAAAGCAAACCAAACCTTTAGGCCGAACCAGCCTTCAGCAAGCGATGAAGGCGCCGCTGGCCAAGTGCAACCCAAAAAAAGCATGGCTGGATTTTTTATCGCCAATTTCAGCACTGGATAGCTGCACAGTAAAGCGAAGTGCTGTGAACTTCTAGTCCAAATTCAAGCTCTATCGGCTTCGATAAGAGGAAGATGTAATAGTATAACAATAATAATACACTAGATACAGCGCCCCAGATAATTCAATCTCTTTCTAGGCGCTTGACATTTTTTAAAGGAAAGAATGAATACACCCGAAGTAAGGATGAAGGCAACATTGATGGCTGTCAGCAAAAGACCACGAAATTCGGGGATGGAAGTGTAATCGTGTCGGGTTGTTTTCTCAACTTCTGGTGTTGGATGTGTCTGCACAAGATTTATGGAATTATGAATCCGCACGTCTATCTGGAGATTGCAGAGAAAGCTGGCTTGCCATAGGTTTGCACTCTTCACGGGCACGACTTCTACTGGAAGCTCGACAACGATCTGAAGCGCATCACTCTGGCTGTTAAAGCGTTTTCCAAGAACCCGTGCATTAAGGCTTCGATCGCATTGCGGTGATTTAATGGCCAAATCAAAGCTCAGCATTGGAGTCAATTAATCATCTGTGGGACAGCGTCTACAGAGGTCTGAGGGTCAGAGTTGTCCAGCGCACATGCGACCCGATAAGTTTGTTTAGTTTTAAAGGAGAGGAAGACAGAGAGAGAGAAAAGACAGAGGGAGAGAGAGACACAAAGAGAGACAGAGAGAAAGAGAGACAGAGAGAGACAGCGAGAGAGAGACAGAGAGATAGGCAGACAGACAGACAGACAGACAGACAGACAGACAGACAGACAGACAGCCAGACAGAGAAAGCGAGAAACACAGAGACTAACATAAAGAGAACGGCATACTGAGAGAACTAGAAGGAGATTAGGAAGGTATTGGAAGTAATCCAGAATCGCTGGTATTCGGACGACTGCCGGAAGTTAGCTGCTAAACTATGCTGACAGGGCCCAAAGGATTTGCGAAAGACAACAAAGATGGGTGTCGCTAGGATGAAAGCAATAGGGAAACGTAATCTGACGCGCTTCGTTTCAAGCATATGTAAAGTACATAGAAAGAGATTTAGTTACCTTAAGGCGTAAAATACATGTTTTATTATTTATTATCAATAAAGATACAAATAAATCATTTATACACGTATTGAGAAGTATTTATATGCCTCTATGCATGAAGGTATTTATATTAAAAATTGAGATGAAATTGTAGATATACCGATATATATATATATATATATACCTGTTGGTAGGTAGATAGAGTGAGCATTCAAGATTCCACTGAGTCATCTTGATATCCAGGTCATAACTTTTCTGGCATAACTTTTCATACTTTTAAGAAGTCGATGAATGCGTACTTAGGCCAACGGAGTTGAAAATAACGTAAACGTACACCTGGAAGTGCTTTTAATCTTAAAAAGAAGAAATAACAGGACGCTGAATGAGTGAGATGCGTGCGAGCATAAATAGGAGAGCGTTGTAAATAATAATGTGCTCGCCCTCTTTACTGACTTGCTTACCATTGCCATTTTTGCGAGAAGCCTTTCTCTCGGTGATTCTAAAGTGTTCTTTTCGATTAGATTTAGAAGATGCATATTATTAGTGCTTCTACGCAAATGCCTTCTGATATATGCTAGGGTCAACTCAGTGGTTCGGTGGCGGCGGCATTTTCTTGTGGTCTAAGGTAGACAGTTTTATAATTAGCTGATTTAGCAGCCTCCTTTGTACAGCGACAGAAGAGCCTTTACAGCTATTACCACCGCTTGCAGCGGCATCTCTCTCTCTCTCTCTCTCTCTCTCTCATCTCTCTCTCTCTCTCTCTCTCTCTCTCTCTCTCTCTCTCTCATCTCTCTCCGGACATGGAATCGCCAAGATAACTTTTAAAATAAGCTCTGTAGCCTGGTAAACCAGGCTTGACCGACCGGTATTAGCGGTGGCCAGTCCCCCAAAGATTCTAGGAAACTGATTGCCTATGACGTATCTCCATCTGTAACTCCACAAAGTCATAAAGACCATGTGGGTGTTACACAGGAGAGTTTTGTATAGCGCACTCACATCTTAAGCGGCTTTCGGTACGCATTTGGTAGCCAACGGACTTAATCTCACGCAACAAAGAGAAAGTGGAAAACATAGCAAGAGCCAGGAGAGCAGTTGAGGTAGTGAGTAGCATAGAAGTAGCAGCTCAGGACCACTGAAAAAGATGTGCCATAGTCGGCAGTTGGAGAGTAGGTGTCGTTTCGTAAGAATTGTGGAAGCGAGTTCCACAGTCTAGGACCTGCAGAGCTAAGGCTTCTGTCGCCAACAGTCTTTAAACGGAGGAAAGGAACAGCTAATTTATTGTCCACACAGGATCTGAGGGCACTAGGAGGCTGAAACTGATGCAGCAGTTCAGCTAGGTATGGAGGAGCCAAGTCGTGTCGGGCCTTGTGGGTCAGCGTAAGAACTTTTCTCTATATCCGTTGATAAACCGGCAACCATCCAAGCTCTTTTAGCAAAGCAGACACAAGGTCAAACCTCTGGGATTTGCAAACTAGCCGTGCTGCCATATTCATAGCCAGCTGCAGTGGCCTAGCGACTTTTTTGGTAGCTCAGCCAAAAGGGAATAATCTAGCCGAGACAGAGCTAAGGAGCTAGTTAAACTTACTGCAAGCCATCGCAGAAGAGCTCCTAATCTTAGATAGGGATCGGACGTGATGGTTAGCTGTAGAAGAAGTCTTCTGAATGAGTCTTTAAAAATTTAGGCAGCTGTCGAAAACGACTCCTAAATTTCGAGCACGTGGTAATGGTCGCACAACAGCATCACGTATGAGAAGAGTAAAGCCTTCTAACCCAGTCACTACCTTAGGGTGTCCTATGAGCAGCAGTTCAGTTTAATCGTCGTTCAGTTTTGAATGACTGAATTGAATGCCAAGATTGAATGTCAGCAAGGCAAGCATTTAGTTTATCAGTTGCTGCAGCAGATTCCGACGGTTTGAATGACAAATACAGCTGAGTATCGTCAGCATACAAGTGATATCCTATTCTAATTCCATGAGCCTTAATAACTTTTCCGAGAGGTTGAGTATAAATAAATAATATATCCTAGCTGATTAAACTGCCTCTTTTGTATAGCGACAGAAGAGCCTTTATGGCTATCACCACGGCTTGCACCCGCGATTAAGGATCGCCCATCGCTAGAATAGAACCCAACCTCGGGACCGAGGTCGTGAAAGAAAGCGCCTTACCTAGTGTGCTATCACGGCTCACCAAGTATAAATGGTGAACAGCAAGGGACCGAGGACGGACCCTTGAGGGACTCCACAGGTGACCAGCCTCGTGGGTGAGATCTAACCCCCACACGACACGAATTGAACACGATCAGAAAAGTACGATTTAAACCACGCCAGTGCTTCGCCTGCCAGACCAATCATTGTTATCAATCGTTCAAGTAGGACATCGTGATCAATGTCAGCTGATAGATCTAGCAGGGCTAGGGCAGTGAAATTTCTCTCATTGTTGCTGCATAGGATGTCGTTGGGAACACGGAGGAGAGTAGTTTTAGTGGAGTGCTGTCTCTTGATTCCCGATTGAAATTTTTCTGACATTTCATTCTTTTTAATATGTGCTACCAGCTGCTTCGCGATAATTTTTTCAAGAATCTGACAAAAAAGTAGTAAGAGAAACTGGGCGATAGTTTGCAGGGACCTCTGTATCTAATCATAAGTATCGATCTAACGATTGCTGATTTGAAGGACTAGGTTACGACCCCTTTTTTTCAAAGAAGCATTACAAACTTCGGAAATGGCAGGGCTAAGTTGCCTCGCACGTTGCCGCTCAGGTCCGAGGCAACAACGAGGCAGACGAGATTATTTCATAAACTATAATGGCTCCTTGCGGAGTGCTGAAAACCAGCGGCTACCCGTTGACGACCGACCCGACATTTTTCATACAAAGTTGTGAGGACCCGGAAGTCAAGCGGATGGAAATGTTGCGGTGCAGAAGGGCTCGCACGAACTGCATTTCACACACCGTTACAAGGCGGCGCCATTACTGCCCACGTTTCCTCTTGCTCTGGTATCTGCCGAGCCCTCCTTCTCGCACCTACTTCAAACGCTACTGATGCAGTCTAAAAAAAGCAGCAGTTCGTTGCGGTTACATACGCTCCGTTTACACGTCTCTTGGCGGAGGCCATAATATACCATTGCTGGTATTTTCCTGCCACTCATGAAACGCCCGGTGCTTGGAGATCTCTCCCATCGCCAGGTAACTGGCATATTTATCAATTGCAGCCTGAAAACGACGCTAATTCTGACGTCGAACAGCCCGCACAGTGCACACGTGGGTAGTTGAAAGCCAGTTCGAACTCGAGTGAAGTTCTCGTGTGACTCGACTCCGGCCGTTTGCCAGTCGCTAGATGCAACTTAAAAAATGTCACTGCACCGAGCAGTTTTTGCCAATGCCATATTTATTTGCGATTTTTGTTTCTCACTTTGAAAGACTTTTGAGTAGACACAAACCCAGTTTGCAACAATGCTCATCATTTTTTTAAATACCGGGCTGATCAACCGTACCCCACGCAGCTGGCGCTCTGCCGATCCTGAACATGAATGCAATGCGTACGTTGTCGGCCGGCGTGGGAGTTTCAGTGGGGGGAGCCTATTTGCTACGTGCGTGCCCAGACGTGCCCAGACGTGCCCAGAAACGGCCTGCGGAGCTCCGAGCCGCGAGCGCCAGCGCAGGCCCGCCGTCTTTGCGGCAACTTTTAAAGCGCCTAGAAAAGAGATTACAGTTCTCTGAGGGCGCTGTAACAAATGCATTATTATTATTATTATTATGATAATCGTTATTATTATACATTAAGCATGCCGGTCGAGCTCTCCGGCGGAGTCTCGGTCGGCCATGGCGTCGCTCCAGGCCACAATGCCGCACCGCCTCTCGAAGCCGGGAAGCCCCCTCGCCCGTCCCGATGGCGGACGCTCGGGCGGCGCGCTCCGGCTGGCCGCCAGGGCGCGCCTTTCGCGATCCTCGTATCTAGGCCCCGTAGCCGCACGCCCTCAGGAAGCTAGTTGGTCGCTTCGCGATAGGAGGGCTAAAGGGCCGCGTCCAGCGACGCGACGCCATTGGAGCGGAGCCCGACTGGGTATAGTCCCTGAGGACCCCCCCCTGGACGCCTGCGAGCAGCCCGATCGACGGCTACCCTATCCGTTGCGCCACGGAGCCAGCCAGCCAGCGGCGAGTTGCCACGGTAAGCGTGGCGGAGAATGCGGAGTGCGGCATTTCAGCGCGGTCGTTTCGTCGTCGCGTGGCTGCTGCTTGGCGCCTCGCCGCGGCTCCGGCGGTCGGAGTGCAGCTAGTGTTTGCGCCCGGTCGCATTTCGCAGCGAACGCATCGGACCGGCTGCGACGAGCACGATCCCCCCACCCGACCCCGAAATCGTCCCGGGCTCGAGTGTACTAAGTGCCCCGGCCGGGACGAGGTAGGCATGTCGCCACGTGCGTCGCAGGTGGCCGTTTGAACGCGCCACGCACGCGGCGGGCGGCGCCTCGAGGGACGGAGCAGCGAGAGCTGCGCCACTCGCCGCCAGGCCTCGCGGGCACGCGCGGCCTGGCGAGCGCTATCGGCGGCGAGAGGTGCCCACGCGCCGGGGCGGGGGCCGTCGAGCCGGACTGAAAAGTTTTTCCTGCTCGACGAATGTCTCGGATTGTCGTCGGCGTCACTCGGCGGCGAGCCGCTTCCGCATTCCGGGGCGCTCGACGGACGCACTCTCGCGCGCGCCGCTAGGCGTGCCGGCGGCGTCGGCGGCGGCGGCGTCGGCGGCGGCGGCATCGGCGGCGGCGGCATCGGCGGCGGCGGCGGCATCGGCGGCGGCGGCATCGGCGGCATCGGCGGCGGCGGCATCGGCGGCGGAACGAGCTCGCCGCGAGACCCCTCGCGTCCCCGTCCAAGCCTCATCGCCGCCGACTGCCCCAGCCGTCGCATCCGCGGGCAGCCCGCTGCCGCCGCCTCTGCGCCACGAGCGCGCCCACGTCCGTCCGCTCACGCGCACCCGCCGATGGCAGCCGCGCGAATGCAAGGTCAACTGCGGGCGAGGGCGTCGTCCGCCCCGCTGCGCCGCCGCAATCATATGCGGCGATACCGTTCGTTGGGCACGCCTCGCCGAAGGCGCGGAGTGCGTCTACTGCCCCACCTCCGGGTTTATCGCTCACTTCCCTGTTGGCGGCGGTCGCGGAAGCGCGATCAGCCAAAGCAGCCGGCCGCGACCGCGGCGGCGAGGCATCCGTCTCTGCGAGCGACGCGAGCGTGCGCGGCCGCTCGCATCGCCGCCTGCCCGTCGAAGAGCGCTGCTGTCGCGGCGGCGCAGGCGCCCAGGTAGGCGACAAGTGCGCGCGCGCGGGCGGCGGCGGCTCGAGTGGAGCTCGGATCGTCGGAGCCTCCTCTCGCCCGTTGTCGAGCGCCAGCTGCCAACTCGATCGAGCGCGAGCTGCCGCTGGCCCGCCCCGCCGCTGGCCCGCCCACCGGCCGAGAGAGCTGCGCGCCGCCGTACCGCCGTAAAGCTGCGTAAAGTATTAAAATCCCTCTATTCCAACGTGGCGCCGTACGCTCGCAGCGAGACAGCCCCAACCTCTCGACCGTGCGTCCCCTTCCCCTTCCCCCACTGTCCCTCATGCGTCGCAACTCTCGCGACACCCGAGGTCATGCATGCAGCTCTACACGACTACGCGCGTGACGAGCGAGCTCCTAGTGTGCCGCACCCAGTCGGTAAACAGTGTAGAAGAGAGCCGCGCGGCCAAACAACCAAGCCGGCAGCCGCCGCAGCCGACACTAACCGCCACCAACGTATATTTAAAACTATAAACTACACTGCGTACCGTGCAGCCGGGGGGGGGGTCTTGCTAGGGGTAAATTGCAGCTCCGTCGGCACCGGTCGCAACGCTTTGCGGTCGTTACCGTCTGACACTAAGTCAGACGCATGCATTCTCTCTCTATCTCTCTTCTCCTCTCTCTCTCTGTCGGGCTGCTGCAGAGCGCGTCGGGCGCTGCAGTACCTTCGCGGCGTCGTCTTTTTCGCGAACGACCCAGCAGCGCAGACCGCCCCGAGCGAGCGCGGTGAGCCCGACGGCCCGCCCATCCAGCCGCGCTGCCGTTACCTTTCAACCTTCACCCATCCCATTCTGTCGGACCATAGATATACTTTAGCTTCCGCGCTTTCGGCCGGGCCTCTGGCTTGGCTTGGCGGCTGCAGCGCTGCGTTGTCGTCGCAGCCAACCGTCCAGGTAGTGCCCGCTTACTGTTACCTCTGTGCTGTGATTTCATCTTTCCTATCCAGCCGCCAGTGAGCTAAGCTCTGTCTGTTGCCCGTGAAGGCTACATCGACTGCTCGCGCTCGCGAGCCAGGCACCGCGCCGACCCGGAACTAGGCGGCTCGTCGCCGCGCGCCGCCGAACTGCTGGTGCCACCACGGCAACTCGGATCGGTTTTTGCTTGGCATTCCGTTAGTTTGAAAATGCCGTCCGTATCCTTAGCCGACTGTTGCAGTGGTGGTTAGTCGGCATAAGGCCAATGCTCACGGTTCCGGAACCCGTCTGCTCTCAGTCGTCAACTGTTACCTATGTCGGCGATCGCCCAAAATCAATGCATTCCCTCGGTGACGGCTGATGAGCAGCCCGCTACAAAGTGAGGGGAAGTAACAATCGCAAACAATTTGCTGGCAATAATTACTCGTGCGCGTAGAATTGGGGCGGTTGCTGTGGTCCTCCGGTGCATCTCAGAAGAGTATCCTATTGCGCGTAAGTCTAGGTGTTCTTGTTCAGGATTGTTACAAATTAGAAATGTCCTTATTTGTCGGGATGATTAGGTTACCGAAATCCACCTCAGTAGGCAAAGCGTGATGCATTGGTTCTAGACTCAAACGTAGGCAAGTGCAGATTTTGGAGGCATTGATCCCAGCCGTCGATATGAGACCGACCAGCGAGCTAATACGAAGTGTTTTGTGTGTGTGTGTGTGAGGCTTGCATGCACCTGCAATAGTGACAATAAAGAATCCAGGGCCTCTTTCATCCGGCACCACTTATTTTTCAATTGCGTCATCTTTATTGCGTTGCTATGCACCGGCCTAAAGAGAGAGCCCTCTCATTTGAGTGCTGGCTGAGAATGTCGTAATAAGCAATTAGCACACGAAGTGAATTAGCCGATCGATCTGGTGAGCTTTTCCAGCCGAGTGCTGCTTCTACGGGGAAGAGCAGAGAACGGCTTCTCTCGCCTGAGCTCAGTTTTTGTTATTTGCATCATCTGCAAGGCTTTAATTCTTTAGCCGGCCAATGGTAATCTAACTGAATCAGCAGCCACTGATCACGTGGGATCTGAAAAGTCTTAAGCCAATTTTAGGCTTATACCATGTAAAGAAAATACGATTTCAGCAGAAGAGAGATGTTTATTATAGATCACCGTAAACTTGAGTTTTGAGGTCTCCATACAATGTAAAGCTACTTGTAAAGGTACAAGTCCTATCGTGGTATCCAAGGAGGCAGATCTTTGATGTGTGAAGCCGTGAAGCCCTGTAGCTAGGTGCTAACCGAATCATGCCACGGCAGAAACTAGCAATGGAAATGTGATAGGTAGCTGCAGCTGTGCCACTGATCAGCGGCTAGCTACTCAAGGTCGCCAAATGTTACATGTTACATGTACCATGTTACAAGCAACAGTTTATTGTTCACGAATTTCGCGTCACTTGCTTCCAGGTATTCTGTGAGTGGAATTGCTAATTTGCATATGATCGGCATACCCAAATTTAGGGTAATTGCTTCTCATGGGCTGCTAGTGTCCTCTCAATGCATTATCCAGTTAGTGAGACTCAAGACAAAGCTGCACGGCTTAAGGAAAAAGGCAGGTCTATTTTAAAAGCTGAGCAAGGTGTGGCAATTAAGAGAGAGGCAAAGGCTAAGGCTAAGAAGCAGCATAACAAGAATGCAAGCAAGGGGAAGACGCACATGAGCAGGAAAGCAACATGAGAGAAAATATTCGTGAGGCGAGATTCGTCTTAACTAGGCATCGAGCCGGACGTATAAGCTCCAGCAAACAAGTTGAACCAGCATCTCCGAGGCATTGGGAACCTGCAAGCCAGGTCTCTCACAGTACAATTTATGACTCGTGTTTGACTACGTGTGTGCATGCATGGATATGCATGGATATGCTTTCATGCTTGCCTATGGAGCTGACTAGATGGTGCAGATTTGATGCTCTTTAGTTCAATATCCAGAGGCTCGATCGAAGTGGAATTGAAAGATTAGAGGGAGGCGTTTTGGCAATCCAGCTTTAGCAGTTCTAGAGAGGCTGTTGGAGAGGTTAGATTTTTGGAGTTAATAGTACTAGCCAGTCTGCCAAAGTGAGCGGTGGCTGTCTGCAGGGGGTCCTGAGTATTTTCGAATGGATGCCGGAAGGTAGCAGGAGGTGCATTAGTCAATACTGGTTAGGAGGCGCGTGTCGCCAGCCTCAGCTACCTGGATGCAGTTAAAAGTCAGAGATGCTACGGATGTCGGCCCGGCACGTGAAACTTCTAGAATCTTGGGTGATCGTCGAAGATGCTGTGCTGTCCAAGAGATCGAGCACGTACTAGTAGTTTGCCGACTGAGTTCTCAAATTGCCATTTGTCAGTTGTTGGCTCTCGTTGATTTAGGAAACAGTGTGCCAACGGAGAAGAATTCGGGGCTAGTCACCTTCAGGCTTCAGGAGAACTTAGCTGACAATGACTAATGCTCGATGACTTTATTGTCTGCTGCTAGAGGTGGCTACTGCAGATTTTTGCCATGACCTGGGCACCTCTTGCCACAGTCAGCTTGCTTTGAGCTCCACTTCAAGCCGTGCTGCACACATGAGTACACAATGCCGGAGGAGAGCTGTGGCACCTATCACACCGTTCGATTGTGTGGGTACATGCACGGCGGGCACCTAGCATGCTGCGGCTGCTGCTCTGTGGAAGTGCCCCGCGGCAGTGTTCGCGCGAAATGTGTTTGTCGGGCTTCCAAGCCGTGCCGATGGTGCACTGTCTCCTGGCATACTATAACAGTTGTGCCGGCTACAGTTTTCCTAGCCCACGCTTGTCCATCTGCACTTATCCATTGCTCTCAGTGTACTACTAGACGTGCTTTCTGGTAAGCCCAGCGGACAGCTAGAACTTCTTAGACAAAAATGATGGTACGTCACTTTGTTCATCAACTGGTGGATAGCAGGAAGAGGACCTCCCTTCGAGCCACACCAGCTGGGGGCGATGCCTCGATTGGCGATCTTTTGCCAATCACCATGTGACAGGGGAATTTCGTGTGGTAGCAAGCCCGGGTGTGCTTTGCTCGTCAGTGTGACATTAGCTGGCATCCTGTTGGTCTACTGATACTGTATCTACTAGCAACCGACGCAAATGCATTAATGCCATTGGTCCATTGTTATATGTGATGCTGGGTGGGAACTTGCCTACTTGCCAGTGCATTCTGGCATATCATTAAAGACCAGGGGGTTTAACCGAAGCCAGTCGATCGTGACTTGGGTGCATTTTTCCGAATCCAGTTATGGGCTACGATAGACCAGTCGAAAGTCAAAGGGCAACGCGAAATGGTCTTAGTTGTGTACCACAGTCCACTGAGCTGCACACGCACCACACGTGCTTACCTTCGGCAGTACGGGTGAGTTGAAAGTTTCAGGTTTCAGGCTTAATTTAAGCACGGGTCTCTGCCATGCACTGATAGCTGCATCAAGCAACCGATAGAGTATGCCTTGCATGTGACATAAATGTATTGTTTTCTACTTGCTCCTACCCTAAAGAATATATACAGCGGCCATAAGTTTTTTTGCACTTGCCCTCGTGTGAGTACAGTCGATGTACCTCAGCCGGTAGCCGTGATTGCACACTAGGTAAGGTGGTTGCTCTTCACGACCGAGGTCGTGGGTTCGAATCCTGCGGTGGGCGAGCCTTTATTGTAGCTGCAATCGGTAGTGATAGCCTCTAAGGCTCTTCTGCCGATATAAAAAAAGAGGCTGTTAATTCAGCTTGTATTTTTTAGCTGTTAGAAGTACTGAACATTTTTTTGTACTTAGGCATGTGTTTTCTTTCATCGGCTATCTAAAAGTAGTGTTTCGGTCGGTAGCTTATTGCTCACGAGAACTTCTGAGCACTGAACACTGGAGAGCCGGGAATAGGCATGTCGGTCGATGCCCCCTTAGCAACCTGATAACTTCGGTTACCAATGGCCGGCTGCGGTTCCAGATTTCGGTGACAGGGCAGCAGGTATAATAATAATAATAATAATACACTTGATAAGTGCACGCATGGAACTCAAATCTCTTTCTAGGTGCTTTACATTTGCTGCAAAGGGAAACGCGATTGAATGGTGAGTAATCATCATGCTTGATAAACATCATGAATAACATGGTTAGGGGTGACATGCACAGGGTCAGCATGCAAGTGTGGTTAGTGGCAGCATGCACAGTGTCAGCACGAATAAGCACATAAAAAATAAATCACAGGAACCCACTAAATGCTGTCATAAATAGGCGCCTTTTTAGTTCTTTTTAAATGTGATCAAGTCAGGGGATGTTGTGACACAAGTCGGGAGTGAGTTCCAGGCTTTGGGAGCTATTACTCTGCTCACTCATTGGCCTGCCATGCGATAAGAATGCTAGACAGCAAATGTAAAGCGCCTAGAAAGAGATTGAGTTCTCTGAGGGCGCTTTATCAAGTGCATTATTATTATTGTTATTATTAGACAAAACCTGCTAATGTAGCCAATCTATTGTATGATGGTATTATTTATATATGGCCAATGCACTGCCGTTTGTATTTACAGACGTTATTCTTCTAATAGAAAATGCGACATTCTCTTGATGCATACTAAGTACATTCTAGCCTGCTAGTGAAATTGGGCAGAAACCCAATAACCGTGGCCGAAGCCGGCAGGCCGAATCAGCACTAGCGTGCAGTCAAAGTAGCGATGGCTAAGGGCCTTACAGATTTTGTGAGGGGCAAGCTGTGGTTTTACCATCTTGTGAAGGCTAGCAACCGAGAGATCGCTCGGAAGCTGGGGATAAGTGAGAAAGCTGTCTGATATTATACGGAAAATATCTGTGCTAGGGACGATGAAGAACCGGTCTGTGTCTGGGTGCCCTTGGTAGTACTAGAAGGTATGATCGGCTCCTGAAAACGGGTTCCTGAAGGCTCATTATGCACCCGCTCCATGCAAACAACTCGAGCACGGGCACGACTCTCAGTGAGCAGATGGTGAGGCGAAGGCTGAACGAACGGCAAGGATAGCAAAGAAAGCTCCACTACTGACGAAAGCCAATCATGAAGCTAGCCTTTAGTAGGCGTGGCAGCACAGCAGCTGAACGGTCGAAGATTGGAGATTTGGAGGTTCGGCAGCAACTGAGACCTCTAAATAGAAGTATGAAACCACAGGCCAAATATGTAACAAACTACAAGCAGTTTGGCATGCTATACCATCCGATGTAGCTTCAAAACTCATTCGAGCCCATACCTGCTGCAGTCCCACTAATTCTAGAATGCCACCCGAAGAAATTGGAAATCCTCTTACTGTTAAATATCTTTTCTCTAAAACCACTGGGTTACTTATCCGAAATCTGCCTGCATGCAGGTTATTTAATTGGTGTCGCACAGTTAATATTTCGTTTGAGAGCATTATACGTCAGTAAATGCACGATCTACCCCGGACCTTCAGTCGACAAATCGACCGGTAAATGGTAAACTTACTCAGCCCCACTAATTCTAGTTGGCCGCCCTCAGACATGTGAAAAATCTTAAATTCCGCCTGTTAAATGTCTGCTCACAAAAAACCCAAGGGATTACTTATCCGTGACCAGGCCGTCCAGGAGAAGTAAGATGTATTTCTACTGACCGAAACGTGGATGACACCGTGCTCTGGTGGCTATGTATCTGCCACCCTCATCATTCTTTCAGTCCATTTGGTCTGACAAAGTGGGTGGCTGAGTTGCTGTCGTTGTTCGTGAATCATTTTGGTATAAGACCTTCGGCTTTTCGCATGGGGCATGGTTTGAATCAGTTACTATCAGGTCCTCATCAAAAACCACGCCTCTCACAGTTGTGATCTACCGACCTCCGTCAGGCTATCTATCTTGTGAAGTTTTTGGAGTTCCTAGCTAAAATATGTGTGTGGCAGGCCGTCATTAACTGCAGGAGATTTCGACATTCACGTTGACAATAATAAAAATACATTTGTATGTTGCCCTCAGAAAACATAATCTCTTTCTAGGCCCTTTACAGATGCTGTGTAGAAAGATAACTCTAGCACACGCCAGGTCCTCTCATTTCTTGACTGTCTGGAGAACTTCGGTTTGGTTCAACACATTAATCATACCACTCATACCGGTCGCCATTTCCTGGATCTTGTTATCACCAAGGATGTCTGCCCCACTGACCTTGTTGCTTGCCCTCTGACCATCTCGGATCATTGCTCTCTCTGGCTTACTGTTCCTGCTCCATTCGAAGTGCAGAATAAAGTCGAGTTTGTCCAGCGACTCAATAATTTAAAAAGCTTAGACCCTGAGAAACTTTTGAAATGTGTCTGAAGCAGGTCTTTTTGATCTGCACCCAGACTCGGCCGACAGCCTCGATACCCTCACTGATGCAGTGTACATGAAATGTAGGAGTGCCCTCGACGAACATGCTCTTCTTGTACATTCTGTCTGTGTAAAGAGTCGTGGAGATTCCTCTCAATTTACCAAAAAAACTCCAAGAGATGCACCGTGTTAAGTGCAGGCTTGAGCACCGCTTTAAGTAGTCTGGGTCTGATGACAGTCTAGCCAATTTCAAAGACTTCCTCTTAGTTTACATCCGGAAACTTAGAAAAGCCTGGACTTCTTTTTTCCACTCATAAACTGAAGTCCTGCCAGTCAGACCCAAAACAGATTTATAAGAAAATTTGCTTGCCAATGAACAAGTTGCTTGCCAGTTCTGAGAGGTTTCACTGCCCAGATATTAACGGCTTGACCGACGAATTTTCACTTCTTCAATGAAAAATTGTGCCTCCATAAAGCCCCTTCTGACTTTAAGATTTTGCTAAGTTTGTGTATGCGGTAAGGCTACCTTAATAAAGTCTAGGAAAAAGAGCTGGTCTCATGACGACCTTATACCACCCCCTCTGTGGTCTTCATTAGCAGACAAACTTAGCTCTGCCATAACTGAGATTTTTAATACTTCTCTGGAAAAAGAGGTTGTACCCAAGTCCTTCAAATCGGCCATCGCTAGATCGATACTTAAACGCCCGGATAAGATTCAGAGGTCCGATTGTCCAGTTTTCTCCCTTACTTGTGTGTCAAATATTTTTGAAACAATGGTCGCTAAGCAGCTTCTAGCACACATTAAAAATAATCAATTTTCTGAAAATTTTCAATCGGGATTCAAGCAGCTGCACTCCACTGAAACTGCTCTCTTTCTTGTAACCACTGACATTCTATGCAACAACGATGACAGGATGTCACTGGCCTAGAGCATCTGGGTCTATCAGCTGCCTTCGGCACTATTGATCACGATATCCTACTTGAACGATTGAGAGCAACAATCGGTCTGGTAGAAGAGGCATTGGCATGGTTCAAATCGTACTTGTCCGGTTGTGTTTAATCCGTGTCGTGCATGGGGTGGGGAAGTCATGTGTCATCCACCAGACCAGTCACCTGTGGAGTCCCTTAAGGTTCCGTCCTCGATCCTTTGCTGTTCTCCATTTATTCTAAACCTCTGGGGAAATTTATTCGGGCCCATGGAATCAGCTATCACTTTTTTGCTGACGATACTCAGCTGTATTTGTATCTAATAGGTGATGCTGTTGTGTGACTGTCACCGTGTGCTCGGAATTTAGATGTCCTCTTTGACAACTGCCTATATTTTGAGAGTTTCGTTAGGAAGAGTGCTTCACGACCACGGCCTCACTGTCATACTGCTAGCCATGATGTCCGATCCCTATCTAAGATTAGGAACTGTGTTCCACGGTGGCTTGCAAAAAATTAAACTAGTTCATTGGTTCTGTCTCGGCTAGCTTATTGCAATTCCCTTTTGGCTGGGCTACCGAAAAAAAGCTACTAGACCACTGCAGCTGGTGATGAATATAACTGCAAGGCTTGTTTACAAATCAGAGGTTTGACCATATATCTCTTTTGCTGTTAGAGCTGAGGTGGCTGACGGTTGATCGACGAGTACAGAGCAAAGTTCTTATGCTGACCCACGAGGCCTGCCAAGGCTTGGCTGACCCACGAGGCCTGCCAAGGCTTGGCTCCTTCATACCTAGCTGACTCTGCACCAGTTTTAGCCTCCTCGTGCCCTCAGCTCGTGTATGGACAACCCATTAGCTATTCAGCTCCTTCAAGACCGTCGTCGACAGGAGCTTTTGCTCTGCAAGTCCTCGGCAGTGGAACTCAGTTCCGCAACTCCTACTCAGCAACATAATAATAATAATAATAATAATAATAATACTTCACTTGACAAAGCGCCCTCAGAGAACTTAATCTCTCTCTAGGCGCTTTACATTTGCTGCAAAGTGAAATGCAATTGAATGGTAAGTAAAATCATGCTTGAACAATAAACAAAATGAATAATATGGTTAGGGGTGACATGCACAGGGTCAGCATGCAAATGTGGTTAGTGGCAGCATGCACAGTGTCAGCACGCATAAGCACATCAAAGACGAATCACAGGGACCCGCTAAATGCTGTCCTAAATAGGTGTGTTTTTAGGTTCCTTTTAAATGTGGTCAGGTCGGGGGATGTTCTGACGCAGGTCGAGAGGGAGTTCCAGGCTGTGGGAGCATACGAACTAAATGCACGGTCTCCAAAGGATTTAAGGTTTGTACGAGGTATTTCTAGACTGTTGGATTCCGAAAAGCGGGTGGTACGATGCTTGGCCTGATGGGGGAGTATATCTGAAAGATAGGCTGGAGCCATAGAATGAAGGGACCTAAAAGTGAGCAACAAAACCTTGAAGTCAATCCGTTGCTTGACTGGTAGCCAGTGCAGGTCGGCAAGAAGTGAAGTAATGTGGCAACTGCGACGCTCACGACAGACAAGTCTAGCTGCCGAGTTTTGCACCAGCTGCAATCGCCTGATCGCACATGCTGGTAGGCCAGTAAGCAGTGAGTTGACATCTGCTCGCCTGCTGAATTTGCCAGGAGATTTAGATGAGCAGGAAGTCGGAGATGCTCCGCCAGCTGCTCCGCCCGAAGGATCGTCGATCGACTTGTTGGCTGCTTGCCAGTGGCAGTGCTTGGCTGTTGCCTTCGAGCGCCAGCTTTGGCACCCGTGCATGGCAGCTTGCTTCTATCCGGGCAAGTCGTCGCTGCGACTCCTCGCTGGCTGGCTGGCTGGCTGGCTGGCTGGCTAGGATGGCAGCAAGAGCGCTGGCCTGATTCGCTCACGGTGCCATGCAGCTAGCCACGTGGTTCAAGTAGGCACTTCCGGCGTTTCACCATCTTGAGCAGCTCGGCGCGAAGGAGGGGGGGCCAGTGCCGTGAGCTCGGTGCAGCCGGGGCATTGTTCAGAGTAATCGTTATGCTCGGCTCCTCAAGGGCAGTTTATGACACAGGGGTCACGGGGTCGAGTCGTGCAGTGGTGGGCTGTCCTTTATCCCTCGCTGCTCCTGGGGCTGATTCTGGGGCGATAGCAGCCGCTGAAGCTTTGCAGCTGCTATGTAAACGTTGTGGAATCAGCCGACCTTCGCTCTGCTTTAGACGTTGAGCTGTCTCCTGCGTCCAGCATCGAGCCGGCGTTGCTTGGCAATGGGGCCCGCGGAGCTTTAGGCCTTTCGTGGCCGAGATTGGCTGCGCACACTGTTTGGCTGTAGAAAGCATGGAAGCAGGAAGCACTCGGCCTCGCCTTGCCAGATCCGCAGTGCGGAGAGGCGACTCGCTTTGTCGTGCGGCTGCTTGCTTAGCCCTAGAAACAGCAGAGCCGACAGAGTCACGTGGTCATCGTGCTGGCTCAGCAGCTAGACGGTCGACTGCTTTAATCGCTCGAAACCGAGCCGACAACTGCACGAGCTGGCTGCTGGCCGTGTGTTGCGTCGACCCTGCAACTAGATCAGATAGGAGGCACGCTCGCGTCACGGCCGCAAGTGTCCACCAGCTCGGGAGGCCGTCTTCTGATAAAATGCTTGATTGCCTCGGCAAGTGCACCGAGTTGACAGCCGTTTTCCTTGCTTGAGGGGCCAAGTGTACAACTAGGTGGCCATGGAATGGCTAGTCCTCGGTTGGACAGGAAAAGTCTCGAGTCACTCAAATGTTTGCCAGCAGTATAGCTTTTTGTCAATCGTTGCTCGTGTATTATACCGAGTTGAATGGCAATCGTGCTGCGCCACTGGCTGCCGGGATACCGTAGCTTGCATCAATTTCACCTTCTGTAACTGTTGCCTCCGTGTGTGTGTGTGTGTGTGTGCGCGTGCGCGTCTTTCTACTTGTGTCTTTCTCGATCTCTCATTGTCTCTCTGTCGATCTCTGTCTGTGCCTCGGCCTGCCTTTCAACTATGTCCACCTCTCTTTCTCTGTTTATACCTCTCTGCACGTCTCTGTATAAAGTCCCATGGCTCGTAATCATGCAGAGTACCATTGCATTGGTCTTCACGACCTTCTCTGGCGTAGTCGACGGTTTGGGGGAGTGGTGAGTCTTGCCTGCATCTCGGCATAGTCTTTACCACCACCGTCTGTTTCACGCATTCTTGCCTACAGCTGGCCACGTGCTTGTCTTTGCCAGTTCCTGTGAGTGCTGCACGCCCTCTGGCGGACATCTCTCGACGGCCCTTTACCATGGGCAACAAACCGAGCGGGCTCGCTCTGAACCTCAGCAGGGCCGACATGACAGAGGCCGGCGCCGTGAAGGCGGCAAAGGGAAGCAAGAAAGTGGCCGAGGGCGGGAGCGCCGCTGGCGCAGCAGCAGCACAGCCGCCTGAGATTGCCGACTACGACATGCCCGACGACCCGGACGAGCCGGGCAGCAACGTTGCGAATGCGGCAAGGCGCGGCAGCGAAAGCTCGTTAGCGGCGGTGGCCGCCGCAGCCGCGGCCACCGCGGCAGCTTCCTTCGGAAAGGGCAGCAGCGGGCTAGCCTCGTCTCCAGGCCCTCGGCGCGGCTCCGCCCCGGCCGCCGCTTTGAGCGCTGAGCGGCCAGGTGGCGGCAAGGTCATGCTGAGCCGTCATCTTTTGGACAAGTCAAAGAAGAAGAAGAAACCGAGCAGCCTGTCGAGCGAATCGGATGCTGTTGGCGTGGGCTCACCGACCGCTGCGGACGAGCAGCGGCCGAGTGCCAGCGTGGTGCCGAGCAGGCAGCCGCTGCTGCCGCCGACGACGCGGCGGCCTGAATTGGCACGGAGCGACAGGTACGAGGTTGCACAGCTGAGGCCGCCACTGCTTGAGAGAGGGGGACGGGGGCCGGGTTGCAGAGTCGGCGGCTCACTAGATGCATTTCCTGCGGGGGGGGGGGGGGGGGGGGGGGGGGGGGGCCCATAGTTGCCAGCGTGCACGCACGCTTCGTGCGCAAGCTGCCTGGCTGTGCGCGCTTGCCCGGCTCGCTGTGCTGGCACTTGGTCGCGTCATTGGGCATCTTTTGTCAAAATAGTAAGGAATCGTCATCTTCCACAAAGAGTTCGGCGGCAGCCGGTGGCATCCGGCTCTTGCCGGCGGTGCCCGGCAAGCCGACGACAGTACCCAGCGCCGGCACAGACCAAACTCGAAACAACGAGCTGGCCGATGGCGACGATGAAGACGACACTAACGATTGCCTTCAGCATGATGTGCACCCATTCAAGGTCAAGCAGGCCATGCTGCCAAGAAAGGAGCTGCCTGTCGGGAAGGGCTTGGCACTGCAGCCCTCTCATGGTGGCGACGCCGGCGGCGGCGCCACCATGTACCACGTCGTGGTGCCGGAGGCTCCTGACCGCTTCAGCGCCACCTACGAGGTCATTGGTCCCGTTTGCTCGCCGCCTTCGGTTGTGCCGGCAACGACGACCGTTGCAGCGACCAGCGGGGCTGGTGGCTCGGCAGCGCCGCTGCAGCAGGCGGCCGCCCCAGCTGCCGACGACGGCAGCAGCAGCGACTACGACTCCATTCAGCGCAACGTCAACCCGGTGAAAGTGAAGCAGCTGAGGATGCAGCCGGGGGGCATCCTTGCTGGCGCCGGCGCCAGTGGTGGCGGCGGCTGGAGCAACCAGGGGGCGGCAGCGGCTGAGCAGCGCACGAGCAGCAGCAGCACCGCCGCCGGGACGCCGCTGCAGCAGGCGGCCGCCCCAGCTGCCGACGACGGCAGCAGCAGCGACTACGACTCCATTCAGCGCGACGTCAATCCAGTGAAGGCAAAGCAGGACAGACCGCCGCCGACCGTGGAGTACACATGTCCGCAGACGACCCGCATCACATCTCACGAAGTCAGCGCTGCTTACGAAACGGTAGACTTGCTTTCCTCCTCCGGAGAAGGCAGCGTGGGGGCGGCGGCGACGCCCACTCAGAGATTGTCAGCCACTGCTGCTGCTGCTGCTGCTGCTGCTGCTGCTGCTGCTGCTGCTGCTGCTGCTGCGGGTGCGCTCGTGAGCTCTGGCGCCTCTGCCGCCTCGACTTACGAGAAGGGTGATGGGGAGGAGGACGGCAGCTACGATTGCATCCAGCGAGATGTCAGTCCCAGCAAGGTCAAGCTGTTCAAGGACAAGCGCCAAAAGTCCGCCGACGATGCTGGAGACAGCCTGTATGCCACTTCGAGCATCGACACAGCTCATGTCGGGGTAGCCTATCATGGCAGCAGCAGGAGCAAGCAGGGCCACTACAGGGGCCACGGCTTGCCCCGTGGAGCTGCCGCTGCCATCGCCACGAGCAGTCCGGCGATCAAGCCTTGGACTGCCGCACCTGCCCGAGTGCCCTTGTCGAGCATGGCGCCGGCCGCCAGCTTTGGCACACCGGCCGCTGTCGGCTTGCAGAGCGATGCCGTGGCCGTGCATGCAGACGTGTACTCGGAAGTGAAGTCTGTGAGCGCTCCGAGGCCACTTGCAGCGGCTTTCGTCGGGGCAGCACTGAAGGCCACCCAAATGCGCTCGCCACCGCCGAGCGTGCCACCTAAGCAGTTTGCGTTCCTGGGCACCGACGTCGATAGCAGCAGCAGGGGCGCGGTGCTGGAGGGCAGGCGAGGTGAGTCCGGGCACACCACTGCAGCAGCCGGGCAGCATCTTCACTACTAGTCTGAGTAGAGCCACACGTCCATCAAGCCCTGCTAGGGGGAGCGGGCTGTGCCCCAGGTCGGCGGTGACGACGAATTGAGCTGCCGGTTGGGCCCTGCTAGAACATGCAAGTCAGCAGCTGTTGTGCAACCGGCACCTCGGGGTGGCTGCAACTGGCCCCCCTAGGGGGGTGTGCTTGATTTCTTGGGCCCTCTGTACTACACGTCCTCAGCACCATATGTAAAGTGCAGGAGGAGGAGGAGGAAGAGATATAGTTCTCTGAAGGCATATCTGTACAAATGTATTATTATTATTATTAATGGTCATCAGTTTCTCTCTCTCTCTCTCTCTCTCTCTCTCTCTCTCTCTCTCTCTCTCTCTCTCTCTCTCTGTCTCTCTCTCTGTCTCTCTGTCTCTGTCTGTCTGTCTCTGTCTGTCTCTCTCTCTCTCTCTCTCTCTCTCTCTCTCTCTCTCTCTCTCTCTCTCTCTCTCTCTCTCTCTCTCTCTGTGTCTCTCTCTGTGACTGTCTGTGACTGTCTGTCTGTCTGTGACTGTCTGTCTGTCTCCCACTTCTTCTACCATCTTGGCTTTTTTTCTGGGCGATCCGCACTTTGCCCGCTACCCTGCCTGCAGCCGTTCCCTTTGGTCTACGCAGCCCTTCATTGAACGGCACCGAAGCGCTAGCTTGGCACTAAATGACCCACAATTGATCTCATGGTGAGTTGACGTCAGTATCCAGCCGACGTTTGCCTAACATTTTTTGTTCTGGTTTCAGTGATTACCCTACGTTGCTGCAGTAGCAATCAGACTCAACCCAATTCCGCCTTTGCATATAGCCCCATCTTTGTGTAAACATATGATGTCTATATAAATATCTGTAGGATATCTATTAATATATGCATATAGCCCCATCTCCTTGTGCCCGGCGCGACCTAGCTGCCCTCCTAAGCTAATGGATTTGTCTTTCTTATTTAACCTCTATTTAAGAGCAGCCTATCCTAAAGAGCTACCATTCAGACCGTACCCCTTCCCGTTGTTGGTGCATTGGTCGAGTCTAAATTGGGAATATCCTGTAGCACTGCTCAATGCTATCTGCATAGACAACCCATTCTCGGATTGCAAGAGAAACAGCTTAACCTGAACATGGAAAACTGTATTTATCTTAACCGTTGCATTAGTAATAGCATCATATGCCGAGCTGGTTTGGCCCAGTGGTTAAGGTGTTTGCTCAGATCAAGGTCTGGCTGCCGATGTCGAGGACTCGAGCCCCGTGGTATTTGTGAAGTGCCTGAATAGAGATATAGTTCTCCTAGGGCGCTATACAAATAAATTATATTGTATTATATGAAATGTGTAAGTATGCATTGTCAGTGAGTATCATAGCAACCTAGCCTGTGGACATGCAGTCAATGCTACCAGCTCATCTGGCTTTGTGAGGCGCAAACCTATCCCATACTACTTATCATATAATAACAATAATACATTTTTAATAGTGCCTTCAGAACCCAATCTCTTTCTAGGCGCTTTACATTGTAATAAGCACGCCGATCAGGCATGTGCTCATATTCTTTTATGTTCACTCTTTTACCGTTTACATAAGCTATTTTCTCAAGGGTTCCTGTGTTGTATCGCTTGCGTGGTATTTGTGGGCTGCTGATGATGACAATGCTGCTTTCTTGTTACTGCTGCTGCTGCTGCTTCCTGATTGCTACTGCTTCTGTGCTCTGTTGCTGATGCTGCTTGGCTGCTGCTGCTGCGCTGCTGTTGCAAGCACCGCTTAGTGTCATGCTTCTTTTATAACATTGTAAAGTGCCTAGAAATAACGAGATTAAGTTATCTGTGGGCACTATACAAATGTATTATTATTAATATTGTTATTATTATGATAGTGTTGGATCTGGTACTAATTTCTGCTGAACATGCCATGGTGAAGCTAGTTTCTGTTACAGCAAATGGTTTCTACGTCTAGTTGGAGAATTCAGTCGGTCCCGCCTTGGGTGCCTCTCAGTGCACGGCTAGTTTATTAATGCACCTTCTATTTGTGTTCTAGGCTCTCCACCGGCCAATGAGTATCTCGAACACCGCAACCCAAGCAGAGCTCCTACTGTAAGTAAACGTACAGCACGCTTCCGAAGCAAAAATGAGTTTTCTGAGAGTGGCAGTGCTCGCTTGAAACCACCGCCAAAAGTAGTGGCTTTATTTTCTTTGCGCTCTGCTCCAACACTGGGCTTTTTCTTTTTTGGGAGTGGCGCATTGTGCGAGGCTTCGTGCTTCAGGCCTTGATCACATGGCGACCGACGAGGTTTTTGTGCTGGCTTGTGCCACGTGGCGCTCGGCTCTTCGTCGTCAGACGCTTCTTCTGCTCCCTTTCTTTATTTTGAAAATCCAGCACGGTCCGAGTGGGCTCTGCGCCACTGCTGGAAAATATCTAGAATCAACCATGTTTTGTCCCCCCCCCCAATCGCTTGCCCTAACCTATGTACTTGAAAAAATGTGTCGTCTGCAGCAGGCATGACAATCGAAAGGCTAGTGAATTCACTTCCCGTTGCGACTGGTGCTTTTGAAAGGATAGACGCCTCAGTGTATCACTCATCGCGCAAGTACATCGCAGGCCGGGTGGTTCGAGCCGTCCCGCTAGGTGGCGCTGTTGCAACGAGGTGGTCACGTGACATCCACCTGAAGCAGCAGGTCTGGCCATCCATCGTGCATCGTATCCGTCGGGTTGCCGAGAGGGCCCGCGGGGGAGGGCCTGCCTGCCGGTGGCAGAGGCACGCAGCCAGCTAGCGTCGATTACTTGGCTCCTTGTATTCGGTTCTGGGCGCCGAAATCTTGAACCCTGTCGTGATCCGAGTCCTGGTGCTTGCCCGACTTGCAGCACTAGGCAGCAGCAGCAGCAAGCGATATTTGCCTGCAAAGCTGCCTAAGTTGACCGCTCAATTTTGCGCTTTGGAACCGTGCACACTATTATTGCTAACCGATGGACGCATACGTGTGAAGTGCCTATAAAGAGATATAGCTCTCATGTGATGCTGTGCCAATGTTTTCGATAGTGCTCTGAGAAGAATAGCGAGCATGCATGCTTTGGCAGGACAAGTTGAAGGCGAAGATCAAAGTCGTCTCGATACATTCTATGACTTCCTAGAGTTGCGATATAGTTTCTGCAGTGGTGCTGCCATTGAGACCCTGTTGCCCCTTCCCTCCAGACAGTACTTCTAAGACCATTCCTGAGTTTAGAGTTTGTTACTCAAAACTTCGCAGCACCGTGGCTGCTGTTTACTGAAGGCTTGAATGTAAACTTCTGTAGATGCCTTAGTTTCTGCGAGCCTTACTGGCATTACCTTGCTTCTGTTGATCCAAGGGTCTGCTTTTAGGGAGCTAGTGCTTTTTTGTAATTCTCAATCGATTTTTTTTGCGGCCTCCTACAAAAGCCCAGACGTTTGTCCGTGCGTGTGGTCCTTCGTAAACGTCCTGCTGGTCTCCTGAGTACTTGTTTTCCGCCTAATACTTCCCATCGGTAAGTAATCGGGAGCTGCCGAAATCGCACGTACCAGGCCTTGTACTGGGACTCAGCGAAAGCCTGCTAGCTAGCTGCTGCTGGCAATTTGAACAAGGGCTCTAGTAGATCTGTGCTGTTCAGCGATCCGATACCGGTTTACAAAATTTACACCGGATGCACGATCCTCATCTCCCGATCCGAGAGCTCAGTCTTTCGGTACGGCTAGCGGTCGGTGACTGTGCTGGTCTCTGAAATATATTCATACTTTGCCTCTTTTTGGACTTCACATCGTACTGGCCCTCTGCAAGTGGCCGTGCCTGTAGATTTTTCCAAAATTCCATGTCTTGGCCACGATGAAACCATCCTTGACAACCTCAGTCGGCCAGCATTCGGCATGCGTCCGAGCTGGCAACGTTGGCTGCTGGTCCGCTTGGTTCGCAAGTTCGAAACCGAGATCACCTTTTGCTCGGGGCATGTTGCAATCACGAGGCTGCTTCAGCTCACTCAGTACCATGCAATCTTGGCTAGCTGCTTATTTCTGTCACTGCATGCACTGCCCACCCGGATGCAGGGCTGCTTCGGCCCCGGATGTAGGGCTGCTTCGTCAGCTCGGTCTCATTTGCCTAGCTCGGCTGCCTTTTATCAGCTCCTATTTTTCCGTCGGTTGAAGGCTCAACTGGAGGCGCTGGAGTGCGTGCTCGCTAGCATACCTAATTCGCTAGCCTAATAGCATACCTAATAGCGGCACCTGCCTGAGCACCAGCACCCCCTGTTGACCGTGTGAACTAGCTGTGCAAGCCTGCGAATAAACGCAGCCCGACGGCAAAGAGCTGCTCGTGGCTGGAGCGCTGGAGCGCGGTGGCAGCCAGCAGTCTGCTACACCACCAGCTCGTGCCGTGTGTGCGGCCTGGACGAGAGAGGCTGCACCACGTACATCTGCACCATGCGTGACTGGGGGCGGTGCGTAGGCACCGGCTCTCGGCACCGCTTTGCGCATGTCTCGTGAGAATCCGAGGAACCTCTGAAGTGTGCAGTACCTCAGGGCTCCGTTCATGGTCTCGGTCTTTTCACGGTCATCACTCTTCCTCTGGCCGATGTGATTGCCAGGCACAATCTAGGCTTTCACTTTTGTGCAGATGACACTCAGTTGCACCTGTGCTTTGATCCTTCCCAGCCCTCGAGCACGTCAAATTCTTTCGACTCCTTTGCTGCATGTATTGATGAGATCTGCACATGGGCGGTGGCAAGTTTTCATAAATTGAAAGAGGATAAAACCGACTTACTAGTTATGGGGAAACCAAGTGGGATTCAGAAATTGGAAAGGCTAACACTCAAAATCGTCTCTGCCAGCATAGCTCCTGTTGAATCTGCACGAAATCTAGGTGTCGTGTTCCAAAGTGGTCTTTCATTAGACGACTACATCAGCTGCACAGTCAAGTCTGCCTACTTTCAGCTACCTAACATTGCTAAAATTCGGGCTTGTTTAGACAGGTATACCATATCTAAATTGGTCTATGCATTTGTGACATCTCGTCTTGACTTCTGTAACTCACTGCTTTCTGGTCTACCGGCCTGTGCGATCAGGCACTTAACAGTTGGTGCAAAACTCGGTAGCTGGGCTTGTCTGTCGTGAGCGTCGCAACTGCCACATCACACCACTTCTCGCTGACCTGTACTGGCTACCAGTCAAGCAACAGATTGACTTTAAGGTTTTGTCGCTCACTTTTAGGTCACTTCATTCTTTGGCTCCAGCTTATCTCTCAGATCTTCTCCCCCACCCGGCCAAGCATCATACCACCTGCTTTTCGAAATCTAATTGTTTACCAATATCTCGTACAGACCTCAAATCCTTTGGAGACCGAGCCTTTAGTTTGTATGCTCCCAAAGCCTGGAATTCACTCCCGACTTGTGTCACGACATCTCCTGACTTTACCACATTTAAAAAGAAACTGAAAATGCATCTAGTTATCCTAGCATTTAGTCAGTCCCTGTGACTTGAACTTTGTGCTTATGCTGACACTGTGCTTGATGCCACTAACCACATTTGCATGCTGATGCTGTGCATGTCACCCCTAAACATGTTTTTCATGCTGTTTATCAAGCATGATATTACTCACCATTCAATCGCAGTTCCCTTTTCAGCTGATGTAAAGCGCCTAGGAAGAGATTGAGTTCTCTGAGGGTGCTTAATCAAGTGCATTATTATTATTATTATTGTTGTTTATCAAACATGATACCACTCACCATTCGATCGTGCTTCCTTTGCAGCAATTTCAAGTGTAGCAAATGTATTATTACTATTATTATTATTATTATTATTCTTGTTATTTATCAAGCATGATACCACTCACCATTCGATTGTGCTTCCTTTGCAGCAATTTCAAGTGCCTAGAAAGAGAGTGAGTTCTCTGAGGGTGCGATATCAAATGTATTATTACTATTATTGTAACTCGCGGTGCCCGCCCCAATCGCCGGCTGCCACGGAGGCTCGAGTGTGGGCGTGCTCCTTGTAGCTGCTTCCTTCCTTCCCTCTGCTGCTCGAGTGCCAGTGCCAGGCATTGACTATTCTGTGTGCGCAGCAAATGCATCGACAGATAGATGATGACCCTACCCCACCTTTGCTGTCAAGTCTGCTGTTAGAAATAAGCTGTACAAGTGTAACCAATGTGTGATTGCAAAAAACGGACTTCCTAAGCTAAGGATGCCACAGTAAAGCTGATCTGCGGATTTGTCTTGTCCCATGTGTGGTCGTCTGTAAATAAGTACTCGCCAAGTCTTCGTGCACTTACAACGACTGCTAGCAGTTGATACAAAACCGTACAGCTTGGCTTACAGCCTGTCATGACGCAGCAGCAGCTGTGTTACCAACTCAGCCTCACCAACACTGCACTGCTGAGCCCCTACCAAGAATCGACTTCAAGGTCCAGTCACTCACTCACAAGGTCGTTCATTGCTTGCTTCTGCTTGCCTCTGCCGAGCAATAGATGCTCTTAATAGATTAGTCCAGAGGCATGAAAACGTTTAATTCTAGCCGATAACGCGAACAACAACCCAGCCGTACGTGTGCTCGTAAGTTTGTGCATGTGTGCATTTGCACACCCACACCCATGTCACTATATGGGTGTGGGTGTGCAAATAACAGGATAATAATAATAATAGTTAAAGGTTTGACACGTGTGTACAGCACTATAAGAGAACAAGGGTACATAAATACGCATGCATGATGCCTGCGTATGTACAAAGCACATATTAACACATGCTCGCATGCTTGGATATGAGAATGAGCTCATGCGCAGAGGCATTCCTCTGCCTGCATTCCAGAGGCATTCCTCTGTCTGCATTCCAGAGGCATTCCTCTGCCTGCATTCCAGAGGCATTCCTCTGCCTGCTGGCACACTATAATAATATTGCACTTGATAAAGCGCCCTCAGAGAACTTAATCTCTTTCTAGGCGCTTTACATTTGCTGCAAAGTGATACGCAATAGAATAGTAAGTAAAATCATGCTTGAAAAACAAACAAAATGAATAACATGGTTAGGGGTTACATGCACTGGGTCAGCATGCAAATGTGGTTAGTGGCAGCATGAACAGTGTCAGCACGCATAAGCACATCGAGGACGAATCACAAGGACCCACTAAATGCTGTCCTAAATAGGTATGTTTTTAAGTTTCTTTTAAATGTGGTCAGGTCAGGGGATGTTCTGATGCAGGTCGGGAGGGAGTTCCAGGCTGTGGGAGCATACGAGCTAAATGCACGGTCTCCAAAGGATTTAAGGTTTGTACGAGGTATTTCTAGACTGTTGGATTCCGAAAAGCGAGTGGTACGATGCTTTGCCTGATGGGGTAGTATATCTGAAAGATAGGCTGGAGCCATAGAATGAAGAGACCTAAAAGTGAGCGACAAAACCTTGAAGTCAATCCGTTGCTTGACTGGTAACCAGTGCAGGTCGGCGAGAAGTGGAGTAATGTGGCAACTGCGACGCTCACGACAGACAAGCCTAGCTGCAGAGTTTTTGCACCAGCTGCAATCGCCTGATCGCACATGCTGGTAGGCCAGTAAGCAGTGAGTTGCAGAAGTCGAGACGAGATGTCACGAATGCATGGACCAACTTGGACGTGGTATCCTTATCTAAACAAGCCCTAATTTTAGCAATGTTATGAAGCTGAAAATAGGCTGATTTGACTGTGGAGCTGATGTGGTCGTCTAACGAGAGGTCGCTTTGGAATATGACACCTAGATTTCGAGCTGATGCAACCGGAGATATGCTGGCAGAGCCAATTTTGAAAGTCAGCCTTTCCAATTTCTGAATAACACTAGGTTTGCCCATAACTAGTAAGTTAGTTTTATCATCGTTTAGTTTTAGAAAATTTGCTGCCATCCATGTGCGGATGTCATCAATGCATGCAGCAAGTGAGTTGAGAGAATTTGAGGTGCTCGAAGGCTGGGAGGGATCAAAGCAAAGGTACAACTGAGTGTCATCCGCATAGAAGTGAAAGCCTAGACTGTGCTTGGCAATCACATCAGCGAGAGGGAGAGTATAAACGGTGAAAAGGACCGGACCTAGCACAGAGCCCTGAGGTACTCCATATTTTAGAGGTACTTCAGATGATCTTTGTCCATTCACGTCAACACTCTGGAGTCTCCCACTGAGATAGGACCTGAACCACTGCAGAGCAGTGCCAGTGATGCCCAGGCGAGATGAGAGGCGCTCTAGAAGTACTTTGTGATCGATGGTATCAAAAGCTGCCGAAAGATCGAGCAAAACAAGAAGAGACACTCTACCCATGTCTGCATTCCTAAGTAGGTCGTTGTATACCCGAAGCAATGCTGACTCTGTGGAGTGATTAGCTCTAAAGCCAGACTGGAACTTACTAGCAAGGTGTGAGGTTTCGATATACGAGTTCAGCTGGTCTGCCACGACCCGTTCCAGTGTCTTTGATAGGAATGGTAGAAGGGAGACTGGGCGGTAGTTGCTTAAGTTGGTTATGCATGGCAGCAGCAGATCAATGCAACGTAGGAGCAGGACAGTGGGAATAGGGTCCAGTGGACTTGTTGTCTTCTTTGATTGAGATACGAGCTTTAGGACTACATCACTAGTGACCTGTTTAAATGCAGACATTGAGGCGCAGCCAGGAACCGAGGAACAGCATTCTAGTGGGAAGGTTGTCATCGTAGGGATGGATTCCCTGATTTTGTCTATCTTCTGCACAAAGAATCGAGAGAAGCGATCGGCTAGATCATCACAAGGATCATCAGGTAAGGAGCTAACCTGGGAACGGTTAAGGAGATGGTTTATTGTCGACATCAGCATTTTTGGATTGTGCATCTGTGATTCAACAATGTTTCTATAGAAGCTAGACTTAGCCTTTGCTAGGATCGATTGGTACGACCTACAGTAGTCTTCATATGCCTGTCGATGGACAGTTAGTCCGGATCTTTTGTATGCCTTTTCAAGCTTTCGTTTAGTAGACTTGGCTAGTTTAATGTCTGTGGTAAACCATAGGCCGTCTGGGCGGGGGCGCACAGTGCGCTTTGTCAAAGGTGCAAACTCGTCGAGCGTATCAGCTAGTGTCGTGTTGTAGCAATCTACCAGTGATGACAGATCGCTACCTTGTGTATGCAGTACGGCAGGCGGCGGAGGAATGTGCTTTTGCTGCTAGCCTCATCGACCGTCTCACTTTACTCCTCCGTACCACGGGGCTCCATTTCATAGATTTAAGCCAGCGTCTGGCGCTGCGGCACTGAAAACCACTTCGTGGTAGGCGGCGGTCTCACATAGCAGAGGCCGTCGATGTGGCAGCCCCGCTTGACGGCCCTGCTGAGCCGGCACACTGCTGAGCGTCCATTTCTTGTGCTGATTATCCGAAGCCGAAGGGTAACAGAAAGGTGTGCAGCGGTTGAGTGTATGACCTGCATGTGACCTGCAGCAGGCAGTGCAGTGGCGTACCTTAGGGGTGGGCAGGGAGGGGCATATGTCCCCGGGAGATGGATCAGGTGGCCTAGTAGGGGGGGTGAGGGGTGTCACCTGGTTCTACGACAATTTGTCGCAAGACGATTTGGCTCTGACAATTCGGGTTATTTTATAATGCACTGCTAAGAAATTAAATTAATGTTGTGGCTACGTTCGTGTAAGTAATCAATGGATGTGCACTTTTCATAATCTACGCCGTCGAATAGTCCTGCAACGAATTGACCAGTTACCGGCTCTGAGGGTTACCGTATGCATTTGATGCCACATAGCAGCAGCGGCTCGATTGCGCTCACGTGCACATCTATTTGTTGGCTGCGAAAGTCGGCTGCTGTCTCCCAGTGGGTGGCTGGCATAGTGCGCCCTTGCTTATTGCCTGTCCTGTGCTGGTTGCAGACCAGCTCTTTGGACCCGGCACCGCCGCCGGTGAACGATGCAGATGCCGACCTTCACCGGCATCGGGTCAACCAGTTGCATAACTACGAGAATGTTGGTGAGTACTCATTGGGCGCAGCTGTGCAGCAATGGCGGCAGCGGCCAGTGGCCCGCACGTGGTGACGCATTACGGCGATCCACCGAAATTCGTCGGTGCAAAGATCAAATAATTATTGCATAATACAGGTAGCTGTGTTTAGAATGTAGCGTCTGCTGATTTCACGGCATTGCATTTGTGCAGTCTCGAGAAAATTGACTTCAAGCACACTTCCCTACCCCTCCTAGTGGATTGTAGTACGTTTTTGGGATAGACCAGCACTGCCATCCTAATAAGGATTGCATAGGACACATTGCTGTTTATAGGAGTGTCCACCAAAAATCAAGGCGTTTCACGTATGCGCTCGAGAAAACTGAGACTACGAAGCTCGCGACTGCTAACCCTTTCCAATGATACAGCAGTCTGCATGCTGCATTACAAAGTCAACTTTCTCGATAATGCACGAAAGGAGAATGCATTGAAATTTTGCTGGCACACTCTAAGCAGGCGCTGTGAAAATCGCAGTCTTGATCGCTGCTTGAGTGAGCTAAATTCAGCCAATTTGTTATTGATCGTGGTAGATTGTGGCAGAGTCTTACGTCACTCCCGCGGCTGCTGCTGCAGCAGCAGCAGCCTAGTGTGTGGATGGGACGAAGTCACGTCATGCCGGTCGTCTTCTGCAGCTTGTTCAGTCTCGATTCTCACCCTCTTCCCCCGTAGTTGCAGCCATTGCGTCTTTCTCGGAAGAGCTGCAGTCCGTGCAGGTGTGCCCACTGCCTGTTGCCACTCGATTATTGTTCCGTCCCAATGTGCAGCAACTTGCTGTAGCGATGTTGCTGCTCGTCAGGCTTTGGGCAACGCGCGGACCGCAGTACATCTTGAGTAAGAAAACGAGGAGGAATGCGAATGAAAAAGGAAAACTTAAGGCCAACAGCAACAGGACGAGTAGAATTCAGTGGTAAGGCCAAAAAGCAAAGAGCAGAGGTACCATTTCGAGCTAGCTTCTAAAAGCAGCCGTGAGCAGACTGCGTCTGCCCACGGCTGCTGGGCGACACATGATGGCTGGCCGCCACCGTGGAAGCAGTGACTTTCTGGGAGTAATCCACATAAGCCAGAGGAAGTGAATACCAGTGCAGACTGGTTTGCCGTGGTGGTTGGTACAGGCGCACGCACGGTCAGGAACGCCAGCTGGCATCTCGTATCATCGCCGAACGCCACGTTTGCAAGTGCAGTACATGCTTGCCTTCCGAGCTGGTTGGTTTGGCCCTGCGGTTAATGTGCTCGCCCCGACCAAAGTCTGGCCGTGGTCGTGGGCTCAAGCCCCATGACATGCGTGAAGAGCCTGAATGGAGATATAAGTTCTCTTGGAGAGCTATACAAATGAATTATGTATGCATGCCTTCCCTCGCTCGCTCACCACATGGTCTTTGGAGATCGTCGACTTATTTTTTTTCAAGTCTTACGTCTGTTTGATGCGTGCGGGCCGGCAGCTGGTGATCCGAGCTGTTTTGATCGGGATTTTACTTTTGTTTTGCTCTTCATTGAATAGTTGGCGCATATGAGATCTTGCGCCGATGCAAGGGAAGGGAACCAGTTCCGTGAGCCTGCAGTTAATTTAACGAGATGTCATTGGAGGGATCACACAGTGTTGTTCGGGGCAATCGCGAGTTCACTGTTCGCAGGGAGAGACCTTGGCCTCTCGGTCCTGTGCACGGCTTTCGGGGGGGGGGAGGGAGGGAGGGAGTGTGGGTGGAGACACGAGAGGTCACTCCGATCTGCTAGAGGCTCGCTGCTAAAATTGGCTAGACCAGTCGTTGATCCCTACCCCGCCCTAAGTGGGGGGAAATTATTTCCTATTTTTGTCTTGTCAAGTGGACGTCAGAATGGCCAAGCAGACAGTGTTTGAGGTAGCTGAGCTTGCGTGTCATTCATCCCTTGATTTCTGTGGTCTAGGATCCAACTTCCCGGGAGTTCCCCTGAGTTCTTTTTTTTTCTCGTGCTACACTGTCGACTTTGCTCCTAACTCGGCACCGCATTGGCCCCGATTTCTCTCTGGTTTGAGCTACTGTTGCAGGGTCTCTTGGGGATGGGAGCCAAATCGGCCGATATTCAAGAAGTAGAAGCCGCTTCTACTTTAAGCCTCTTTGTCATGGTGTTCAGGGCAAGTGCCTGAACATGGGATGTTTATCTGTTGTGGCCACTGCTTCACCTATTTCTGCAAAGAAAATCAGTGTGTCCGTGTATGTAATTTGAAGTGCCTAGAAAGAGATTAAGTTCTCTGAGGGCACTATAGCAAATGTATTATTGTTGTTATTATTAATGCGCTAACACACCGGTAACGTCGTGCAGTATACTTAGCACTATACCCTTTCCCTAAAAACAATTCCTATTTGTGTGACGTTCATTTTCTTTTCCTACTCACCTAGTAGCACACAATGATGTCTTCAGTGGCGAACTCAATTTCTGCTGGAGAGTTGGCTTCGAGGCTTCCTGGGAGAAGCCTATTCAGCCTCCTGCATTAAAAAGCAGGGAGCTATCTGGGGGTGGGGCTAAGTCGGCCATCAATTTTTCTTGCATTGGTAGTGTACACACCCTAACTAGGAGGAAAGTCGGCTTCGGTAAGGAGGAGACTCGAAGGAGGAGACTCGATGGCTTTAACCAGCGGTAAGCATGTTTTTGCTCCATGTAAATCCGACCGATGGATCGTCTGCAATTTCAATGCAAAAAATTCCACGGCTTCCTTGCTTGTCAGCCGTCGGTTGGCAGCTAAAGGCACTCCGCTAATAGTCTTTTGTCTTTTCTCCGCAACCGCACTGCAGCATCCTCACAGATTATGATGTGACGCACCTCCCCGATAGGAAAATTATTAACCTCTAAAGGAGAGAATTGTATAATAGCAACGGTTACCAACTGAGCTCAAACCATGGATGCCGTTGCTTGTGATCGCCAGCCCGGCAGGCAGACAGCTGCTGGTGCTTCAGTAAAAAAAAAACTAGTCTCGAGCCTCTCGTGGCTCTCTCACGTCTCTCTGGTGCATGTGACTCAGGTGATTCACTGATTTTTTTTAGCCTCATTTATATAGTTGCAGAGGAAGCCTTAGCTGCTACCACCCCGGTTGCTGTCGCCAATGAGGGAATGCTCGCAGCAGGATTCGAACCTACGACCTTGGCCGTAAAGTGGGAGCGCTCTTTACTGCTGGGCCTTTTTTAAGACAGCGGCAGTAGCTGCTGCTGCCACTGCCGCTGCCACGGAGAAAGGCTGCAAGTAGGAGATGGGCTGTGTGCATTGGTCTGCCTCAGCCAAGTGCTGTGCCTTGTCAAACTTTCTAGTTTTCTTACATGTCTTAAGTAGTGAGTGAGGTCAGCGCAGGTAAGCTCTGAACTGCCGGAAGCAACCGGCGAGGGTCACGTCGTGGTATCGTCGCGGCGTGCGCGCATGCAGGATGTCGTCGTCCTAAATGTCGTCGCTACCGTGAGGGACTGCCAAGCTGGAGATACTGACTTTCGTTCATGTATCCACAAGTGATGCCTAATGAAACTATAGAAGATGCAGCCGGCACGGCACGTCTTCACTGTTTAGCTTTAGTGGCAGAAGTCAAGGTGTCTGGTCCTTTAGTGGTAGAGGTCAGGCTGAAGGTTAATATCTCTCAGCCTTTTATCGTACCAGCAGCAGCAGCAGCAGGTTCGGGATCGAACGGTTACGTGAGTAAGATTTCTGCCCAGGATTTGGTGTTGGAAGTACAGCAAGCAAACTGTGAGCTAGGATAGCCCTGTAGCTGGATCTAGGTCAAAGTGCAAAGTGCAAAGCGTTTGCTTCAGCTGTTGAGGCACGAGTATCACGCTTTGCTGAGTCCGTGATCACGTTTTTTTGCTTCGGTATAAAGTTAGCTGACTTGGACAGCTGGTCGCCACAGTAAGATTTTGTGTGGTTCCCTTGGATGGGCACCCTTCAGCACATACACGTGAGGCGGTTGCTTTCACGACCTTGGACCCGAGGTCGTGGGTTCGATTCCTGTGGTGGGTGATTCTTTATAGCCACTGCAAGCGGTGGTGATAGCCGTAAAGGCTCTTCTGTCGCTATACAAAAAGAGGCTGTTAAATCAGCTAGGATTTTTTTTTTTTTTATTTATACACGTGCACGCTTGTGCTCACAGAAGTCCTGGCACATGCTGTCTTGTCGTATTTGCGTTGTACCTAGTGAGTGCTTCTCAGAAGTTATTGAAACCTGTTCCAAGTTGTACCTGTATTCCTGATTTCTCAAGCTCAGCGTTTGCTATCCTCGGCTCCGTGTACACCTTGCTAGCTGTGTGAGGCTCGTGGGTGTATATGTGTTTGTCTCCCTCCTTCTCCTGCTCAAACCTCCGAATTCCTCTTTCTCTCTTTATTTCATGTACATCTTCCCTCACTCTGTCTCTCTTAATATTACCCCTCTCTCTCTCCCACCCTGTCTCTCTCTAATCTTCTCTTTTGTATCTCCCTCCATCTCTCTGTCTCTCTCTCCTTCTCTCTCTCTCTCTCTCTCTCTCTCTCTCTCTCCCCTCCCTCCCTCTCTCTCACTCTTGTCTCTCGAAATATCATCCTTCTCTCTCTTCTCTCCTTCACCCTACTCTCTCCCTTCTCTCTCCCTTCTCTCTCACTCTTCCTTTCTCTCTTCCTCCTATCTTTACCTCTCGTCGTCATTATCATCATCATCGTCGAGGAGTAATCATACCCCTGGCTGGAAGAGCTCCTATTTACCTTTTTCCATAGATGCGAATTCCTGGCGAGCCGATGCCGCTGAAGAAAGCTTTGACTCGAGCTCAGCATTCTATGCCAACGACCAGTCATTGCGAGGCGGCCAGCAGCCGCCCATGCTCACGGCCAGCCCGAAGCTGCCACGTAGCACCTCGGGTGGCAGCAGCCGTCACAGGCCGAATCACAGCGAGCTGAATCTGCCGACGTCAACGGCGCCCACGGCCGACTCGTCATCCAGTCAGCCAGCCCGCCAGCCCAAGCTGCATCCGCCAAACGAGGCTGCTTATGCCTACTCGGAAGTAGATTTAGCAGTGGGCCGTCCGGTCGGCACAACCACTGCTATGCCACCTCCTCAGCTGACTCAGTATCGCCCGGCACTGCACAACCACTCCACGCAAGACGGTCTGCTGATCAACGAAGCCGGCCTCGCCTCACAGCCGGCGCAGCAGCTGAGTGCCCCACGCAGTAGGCCGTGGGTGCCGAGGAACGCGGCATACCAGGATGTTGATGACGTAAGAGATGGCTTAGCTTAGCCAGCTAGCAAGGAAAGCTCTTAGTTGCAGCTGTGATTAAAGCAGGGCAGCAGCCGAAAGTGAAGAGCCTGATGCAAGTGGCCGTCCTACCGAATAGTGAGGCTGCTGGCTGCAGCCCTGCGATGCCAAGGAAGCTCGACAGCTGCCTCTCGGGGGGGGGATGGGGGCCGGTAAGAGACCGCAGAGCGCCGGGCGTATGCACCAGCTGCCGTGTGCGCTCTGCCTGGCCTGAAAGCAGACCGGCTGCTTCATGCCTACAGTCGTCACGTGACTAGCATCGCGTGACCGGCGCTGCAATGGCCGCCTGCGGTCGTCAACCCACACTCACTACCAACGTTTGTTCGGCACAGCTTTCACGAAGCTCTGCTAACCGAGCGCCAGAATGTATTTTTCGTAACCCTTTGGAGCAGCCATATCGTCGCCATGCCCGTGCTCGAGATGTGGCAGCTGAGAGATGGCGGCCGTTTGCGGTTGCAGCGCTGTCCGCAACGAAAGAGCGGACAGCGCTGCACGGGTGCCTCGAGGCGTGCTGCGGGCTTTGCTGATGCAGCTTGCTTGCGCTCGCACAAACACGCGCATCATGCTCCCTGCATAGCTAGCTGGTCGAACGGACTAAAGCTGCGGTGGTGCCAGCGCTCGGCGAGCGCTGTAGGACGCCTTGCCGTGCGGAAGACACGACGAGCATCTCGATTCGAGTGCTCCCGGGCAGCTGGCGTTCTTGCTGCTGCTGAAGTCTCGCTCGCTAGATTGTGAGGTGCACGTGCATTGCAACCATTAAACGTGACGTTGCATCTCGCCATGGCTTGCTCGGCCCAGAGTGGGCCCTGCACCAATCGCTTTGCCGGCATGGACGGAGCTACACCCCCTTTCCGGCTATGGGCCTGAGTTGCTCATGCTCAGGCTTGTGCTCTCGCGTTCTCTCTCTCTCTTTCTAGCTCTCTCTCTCTCTCTCTCTCTCTCTCTCTCTCTCTCTCTCTCTCTCTCTCTCTCTCTCTCTCTCTCTCTCTCTCTCTCTCTCTCCTTGGTCACTATGCCTCCGTCGCATTGTGGCTGGCTGTAGGCCTACCAACACCCCTTGTCACCTTTGCATGCCTAATTAGGAGCAGCAGTCATCATTCGCAGTCGACCAGAACCATGAAATCGGGGACTCGCAACGTGATGCGAGGCATGTCGGACATGTGAACACCAAATGTAATGTGATGATGCACCTCTGAGACCTTCCTCTTTGAAGCCTACGAAGGGTGCAGTCCGATCCCTTTCCGGAGAGATTAGCTTCTGAGGCTGAGCTCTTTAAAGTTTTGAAGTTGTGGTTAGCTGAAAAGGGGCGAGGTAAGGTGCGGAGGGATGCAGAGAAGCCGGGTTAGTGGGCTGAGGCGCACACTGAGCACCGAACCAAGGTGTAGCCGAGGTCGCGGGCTCGTGCCCCGTGACCCATGTGAAGCGCCTGAACAGAGATTAAGTTCTCGTATGACACTATACAAATAAATTATAAATATATATATATATATAATTTATTTGTAGTGTCATATATATATAATTTATTTGTATAGTGCCATATATATATAATTTATTTGTATACACACATATATATTACACACTCTTACTAAAGTCACCAGAACTAAGTGGGTGTTGCGCGGGAGAGTTTTCAATGGCAAACTCAAAGCCTGTGCAGCCTTCGGTGCGCACACGGCAGCCAACAGACTTCATCTGCTGAAACAGAGAGGTGATAAGGATAGCTGAATCACGAGTGAGGAAGTGAGTTGCATGAAAATAGCAGCTCTGGACGGCTGGAAAGGACATGCCACAGTCGGCAGATCTAACTCCCCACTCCTCCCGAATTCCCCCTTAAGATTATATCCATACCATACTACCAGCCACGCTTTTCTAATATTGTCTACCAAGCTAATAGCGATTGGGTAAATACAAAATTGCATACTAGTTGAAATTACACCACCTACTAGTGCCACATCTCCCTTTATTCAGGACGAGAGATAATCTTAAGATCTATATAAGATTCACTACTCCCCTAAGGCTGGCTTCCAAAACGGTGTACAGCCCTGATGGGAATGATGGCACCGATATGCTAGGCAAAATCAAGCTAATATGATAATAGTAATAATACCTTGGATATATAGCGCCCTCAGAGAACTCAATATGTTTCTAGGCACTTTTCATTTGCACCAAAGCTGGTTCCGGATGTGGACATACTCGGCGTCCCGAGTCATGCAGAAATGCTTACCAACCCAATGTTGCAGCAATTCTGACAGAAAAGATATGGGCTGAGATTTTGTTCGCTATTGATTTCTTACAAAAGCTTCCGTCAGTGTCCACCGCTTAAGGATCAGTGAATTTGACGGGAGGCACACCAAGGTCTCAAGCACATGCACAAGCAGCAGTGAAACCGTTCACACCTTCATAACAAAATGAATACGCAAGCAACTTGGCTGCACATGGCAGAAAAATAGCAATCAACACGGGAAGCAGGCAGCACTATTGAGCAAATAAACTAGCACATACAGTGCCTGCACTGACCAACCGAGACGCAGGCAAAGAAGCTAGCAAGCAGCGACCTTCGACGTCGAGAGAGAGAGAGAGAGAGAGCAGCAGCAAGCAACGCCGAGGCTCACACTGGCCTTTGGCGATTGCTGCAGCCCTTCCAACGGACAGTGATCGATAATGATCAAATGGTAATAATGATCACAGGTAGCACAGTTCAGGCCAATCGCCGTGGCTACGACAGCAAGAGGTTTTCTCTCCCCTCAGCTTTTTTTGCCAACAAAGGGAGGGACCGGTAGTAAAAATGGAAGTCACCGAATTATAAAACGTGGCACCACCACGACGAACGATAGCTAGCCACAGCGAGGCTAATAAGGTCCTTCACAGCATCGCTCGGTCGCTTTCTCGAAGCGCCTCGATCGTGCATAGCTCGTAGCCGCCTGAGCAGCAGCACCACTGGCTGGCACGCTGCCACTGCCGATTCGGGCGGCCAACGGCAGGCACCGAGCACTCTCGACGTCGGTGGCAGCAGCGGCGACAGAAGCAGCGGCCGCTTTTCGAGACGTCTGTGGCCGCGACAGTCGGGCTCGGTCATCGGGCTGAAGCACCGGCACCAACGACGACGACGACGGTCACGCCCACTTGTTATAATTGGTGGAGAGGTCGAGATGAGTGCCGACTATAACGCTGGGATGCCTGCCCGCCAGGATGTCCTCGCCTGGGTGATCGAGGTCGCCTCCGCTCGTCGGGCCTGCCAGATCGCGCGCAGAAGAGTTCACCCTATCAGCATGCAGCAGCAGCCTGGGCGAGGGAGCGCAGCTGCATCTGCCAGACAGCACGGCGCACTCGCACAACGTTAGCGGCCCGTGCGCTCACCGAGGTGCCTCTGCAGGAAAGCAAGCGAGGCGTCGCTGATGATGTCCATGCAGGCTTGCGACTCCAGCGTGTGCCGAAAGCTCAGGAACTTGCCGGCCATGCTGCTGACGAGGAACTGAAAATCCGACATGCTCTGGTGGCACGAGCCCCTGGAGACGAAACGAACGCAGGCGGGGTCCCGTCAGGCGACGTGCAGGCGTCGACAAGCCCGGCCGACCGACAGACAAGTCGAGCGAGCTGCTGCTGTCCTGCCTACTCCTCTGCCTAGCCGCGCCCACCCACAGTCCGCCCACTCCAGAGCTATGCCCCAGCCCTCTTAGGCTGAGTGTGCATCCTGTCAATCTTGTGCCGAGTCACTGGCAGCTAGGGCAACCCTGTGCCCTGCCGGTGGCCTCGAACAGCCATAACGAAGTCACAGGTCAGGTGGAAGGAGGAGCCCCTCCTTCCACCTGACCTGGGGAGGTGGAAGGAGGAGCCCCTCCTTCCACCTCCCCAGGCAGACAGCCTGCCAACAGCCACGAGCCAGGATGCACGTACACAGCTAGTTAAGGTAGGAGTGGCTTTCAGCAGCTGGTCCTTCAGGAGACAGCCTAGTAGCTGCATCGGGGACACGTGAGGAGAGCTAATCTAACTAGGGTAAGCACAGCAGTGCACGACCTGGCCCATCGTCACGGTCAGAGTGCAAGCTATCCAACGGATAACGACTTATTTGCAGATCCTGCTTTCCAGCCGATTGGGAGGGCTATTTGCATTACCCGGGGTGAACTTTGCACACCTAATTTAGATCCAGCTCAGCCGAGGCAACTATTCATGCAGACGGCAACCATGGCTGCAGTCGTCCATTCAGTCGGTCTAGTGTACGACGGTCTAGTGTACGACGAGAATGAACTGGTAAATGACGCCCCCCATTGCCCTCTCAAACACACCTGAGTAGAAGTGGATAGATGGGGATGCCGAAGAGCAAGGCTCGGTCAGTGCTGTGTGCCTCGCTCGGCCGCCCGAGCACACGACCAACTCTGTGATCTCAGCTGCTCAAAGGCAGCAAAGTGGTGAGGGAGCTCTGGATCGAGCCGACGGCAAGCTCACCAGCTGGACGAATGGGCCGGGCTCAATGGCCGCAGCGGCTCGGTGCACTGTAGCTACTGTTTGCAGCAGCAGCAGCAGCGGCGGCAGAGGTGGTCACAAACAGGCTTGGCTGCAGAGACCAAAAATGGTGTAGGCCAGATTTCGACCACGAAGTAGAAACGCTTCCAACAGCACATGTGCCGATGCCGGGCACACCAGGCCCTGCTGCGGCAGACACAAGCGATCACACGAGGCAGCCTCGTGGTTCGTCGACGCACAAGGTTCCAGAACCAGATGGTTCGTCGACGCACGCCTCACTGGCCAGTGAGACGGCGGCGTTGACAGGCACGTCACCCGGCGGTCATCTGTGAGTCGGTGGCGCCTGGGTCCGGCCCGTGTATGGCCAACGCATAGCTATCCATCCGCCGAAACGGGGAGGACAGAGCAGACAGCACGTGGCAGCTCGGTCGGATCGCCTGCACCACTTACATGACCGTAATCATCCAGCGTTCTGTCACATTCGGATCTAGGCGAAGCATGTCGTTGACATTCGAAGGCCACTGGAACGTCTCAGTGTTTAGAAAGAGGACCGGCTGTGAGACCGTTTTGTACAGCTCGGTCTCCAACGGCAGCATCCAGCCGTCCAGGCAGATGCCAACGCTGCAACATTGTGGCGGGGATGGCATTTCGCGACTTCATCGCCACGCGTGCTGGCAGCAAACTCGGCCCATTCTGCCGCATTCGCGCAGAAGTCGGCACACGGGCCACGAATCGATTGCGCACGGCAGCGCCACAGCCAACTCTTTGCGAGACGGCACCGAGGCGCCAGCTTTTGGCACCAAAAAAAGTATCAGGCTGCTGCTGCCGCAGCCAAAACGATTCAGACACTGTGTCGTCATCGCCGAACGCAAGCACGATGGCCTGAAGCACTCTTGCAAGCGAGACCGGCTTCCCTTCTTACGACGATGCAGCTCTCACTGAGATCGCACGACAGCCGAAAAGGGTGAGAAACGTTCACACTCGATCACGCCGTTGCTGACCCAGTCCTCGACGCCACCCCTGTGCAGCGATACGCGAGTCACGAGGCAGGGCAAGGCAGGCCAGCAGCCTTGGCCACACCTGGGTAGAATGAACCTGCTATGGATTCTACTTATCCCGGTTTATTTTTTAATTCCCACTTCCGAGTCGAAGCTCCAGCAAGGGCCTGCCAGCACAGGGTAGGGGAGGGTTAATTTTGTCGAAGGCCAATCCCATCGTCAGAGCATCATCCTCTGCTGCCACCTGCTCCATTGCAGGCGAATCACCGAGGTGCTGGCTGCCACTCCGCTCATGCGACCACGTGTTTGCGGGTGGGACCACCTTGAGCTCGTCTAAAGGTGAAGCAAGTCGCTAGCCTTGGGGCGCTAGGGACATGGCCGAATGGCAGGCCACAGACCGACGGCTCGGCCCAGCCCAGCTGCTTTTCAACGACTGGAGCTGCTGCTGCAGCGGCGGGCGTGCAACTGCGAACGGTTGAGCAAAGCGACTCGGGGAAGCGCTCTCCACTAGCAGGCGCAGACAGCGCATCCAGAGGAAACGACATATGCACTCGTGGAATCGTACAGCAACGTCTTGTGCCAACCAACGGTAGCCAATTCGTAAGAAGCTTCGAAACAGCTCGGCAGGTGGCATGGAAGGCCGGCAAGAGATCCAAGGGCAAGGTGGAGACAGTGGGCAACCTGCCGGTAGAAGCCTGGGAGGGAGTGACTCACCGGAAGTGCTCGTCCTTGGCTAGGGCACACACAGTGGTGGCACCGCCGAAGGAGTGACCCATCACTGCAGCCCGGTCCACGTCGATGCGACCCTGCAATGACACGATCGGCGATGTTCTAAGAAGTGCTGCTCTTATTCTGAGCTTGCTCCAATTCCACTCCAACTACCCCAAAACCAGGCCTTGCTGCCAGGACCGACAACAGCGTGACAGATAGCAATGATGCATGACGTCATATTGCATCGCCGGATGGTAACGAATGACGGATAGCAATGGCTTGCACTGTCAACCTGGCAGCTTAATCTCCCAGTTTTAACAGCTCATAACCTAGACCATGCAAGCACCGGCCCGAAAGAAATCGTTCATTAAGCCAACCGAGTCGTTGGAATCATGTCAGCGACAAACATGGCTGGCATCACTTTGACTGTGCAAACATCAGTGGATGAGTAGTGTTCGGCGGCGATTAGTGTCAGTGACACAGCCATGTCCTAATTGGCTAATGGAAAAAGCAAAGGAAATTAGCTCTTTTGCTATAGTAAACGAAGGACTTTCTCTCAAAACCAAACCAGGAAGAAGAAAAGCATATCGTAGATAGCTGCAAATTCTTACACCTGCTTATGAGAAATGGCTCACATACAAACGACATTATACCAACATGTGCACGCAAGCGCGCACGCACGCACGCACGCACACACACACACGCACACACACACACACACGCACACACGAGCAGCAGCGTTCATGTGCACGTATGCGCGCACACGCACACACACACGCACACACACACGAGCAGCAGCGTTCATGTGCACGTATGCTCACATTTTTATTTGCACTCACACTTTACCACGAGCTTCCACGAGGGCAGACTGGTACACCCAACATGCTTTCTTACACTACGCCAACAGGCGATGGGCACAACCTACATCACAGATTAAGCCGGCCATCGACAGTGCCACCTGAGCTGTGTTTCAATAAAATTCACAGAAGACCGAGTACACATTCGAAAGGAAGTATTTATTTGAGGTATCCATACAGATTCCGAGTTTCTTCTCATTATCAATAACGTTCCCTACCGGCAGCAGCAAATTGTTTTCATACTTAAATCCCTAATTATTAATTTATTATTAATAATTTGTTATTAATAAATAATTAATGGTTGATTCCAGCAGCAAAGCATGGGCAGGAACCCTTGGCTATTGATTCTCTTGCAGCGAGTTGTAAAGCACCTGGATGTAGATTTAGTTCTCTCAGTGCACTATATATACAACCTATTGATATCACAGCTTGCTCACACGCACGTACACGCACGCGCTGCGACACAGAGAACCGAAGTGCATCCAAAGACAAGCCTTGAATCAACATGGAGGAGAGCCACGAGGTTTAATAGCAAGGGTACAGAGTGGCAATGGTACAGCCTTACTCTTAAAGCTCTGTAGACCATGCCGCTGATTCAATGGGCAAACTGAAAGCCAGACGAATTCTTTTAAGACCTCCCACATACTAGCATTGACGGCTTTGGATCCACCGTCGGGTCCGGCTTGGGTAATGTTTACTCAGCTTCTCACAATGGAAGCACACCCTTTGTCCACAGTGCACCACTGCTCCAGCAGTCTCGAGGTCGTGAAGCACACCCCAGTTGAGCTGGCCACCGGCCAGGGGACTGGCACACCGTGCCTGTACCAGCCTGGTATGGCTGCAGGCTTCAGGTTTCCCGGGGAACAGGGGAAGCAACAGCATTCTGGGAGCATGGGCCACCTTGGCTGGATTATGGCGTTGAGCCTGAAGGAGTTGCAGAGGCCCATGTCTTGCCGGAATCAACCGGTGACAAAAGAAAATAAATTCCAAATGGGCTTGGGATTAGAGTGCATCTCAAGGACCCATCCCGAGAATCGGCAGAAAGTGCTCTCTATCTGACTACCCGGCTGATCGGACAGCCTCAAGTGCCTGGCCGAGCGGCATCGACTCACCCGACACCGGTCAGGCTGAGAACAACGATGATTCAGCTTAGAATCAATATACACACTTATATGTTAATGTAAAGCTGGCGTCTGTGCCAGCGCTTGAGCTGCAGGACGAGTGCGTCATAGCTTGACGTTTGACAAAACATAGGTGGCGCCATAGATAGGCTGCGTCCGGCGAAAGGCAGCGACACAAGGGCAGCAGCTGCACTTGCTGCTGCTGCCCTTCGGCACCAGCAGCATCAGTCATCGGCTGGAACCAAATTTCTCAACTTCTAACGTGACCGATCCCAATCGGGTCGTCCAGGGTCATGGCGCCAGGAGTTTTTAGATAGCCAAGCTTGAAGCCGTTAGATCGGTGCAAGCCAATAGCACCTCCTCAGAGGATCGGCATGATCAGCACTGCTGCATAACTACCACCGGAATGGGATGGGCAATCGCAGGCAGAGTGCAGAGGCAGCGATCGGCACCACAGCGACCGTGAACCACAGCGATTGGCACGCCAGTGAACCTAGTGTCGAGGCCCCCCCCCCCCCCCCCCCCGTTGCTAATCAGAGCAAAATCTCCCTCCTCCCACCAGCAGAAAAAATGTGCTACTTTGCAGTGTGCCAGCTCGTGAGTCCAGGCCTGCCGAGACCGACGGCTTTCGGCCCATCGCCTGGGTATCTGTAAGAGAGCTAGTGGCATGCAGATGGTGACCTAGGGCTCTGCCCCGGCCACGGCCGTGGGAAGCACAAGACTGACGGTGCTACACATGCACACATTGAGCCCCGATAAGCATTTTCATAGCTAGTCATAGCAAGCCACTCTAACGAAGATGAATGAGTTTGACAGCTGCCGGGAGAGCGAATCTATACAGGGTTAGGAGGCGAAACCTGTCGGTGGGCTGTCACATTCATTACCACAAGCCCCTGGGCTGGTTGCCAAGAAAAACCGGTTATTGATCCGTGGACAGTGCCCCTCCACACTGAAGGTGGAACAGCAGACACTCGACGACTCGGCCAGCGTTGCTGCTCCTGCAGAGACCGACCCGGTCTCTGCAGTGAGAAGCCCGGCAGGCAACAGGACGAAGCAGGAGAACACGGGACAGCAATGCAGTGAGTAGCCACCTCCTCAATTGACAGCAGTGGGTCACTTGAACAACACTGCACTTGTCAAGCACATAGAAACGACAATACGACAGCCTCTGCTAATAGCTGCAATACAGGTGGCAAGGTCGCCCAGTCGACCCAAAGCTCAGCAGGCTTTAGCAGGCAAAAGAACCTTGGCCGCTACCACAGCGCTCCTCGAAGTGGGCAAAAGAAAACTTCCTGCCACAGGAGACTCGAGCTCACGACCTGGATCGTAAAGTGTGAGCAGCATCCTGCTGGGCTAAGACCCAGAGGTCTGAAAGGGTCTGACAGAGTAGCTTTCAGACAAGCTACGTGACCGCGCAGAGGCCGAGTTCAAATTGTCCATCAAGTTTCTAGGCAAACCTACACACACTGCGGGAGAGGCAGCTTTGCTATCCTATAATCCGATACCTACGGGGATCACTTATCACAATCCTACGGGGATCACTTCAAGCTATGCAACACCCTCCCCAGGAATTGGAACAGGTCTATTTATCATCATTCGGTGACAACAATCATGAAGATCAGGGCATCCTTCAGATCTTGTCTCGCTTCTAGGCTATGTAAGCACCGGATAGCCGGACTACGGTATGCAACCGAGTACCGAATATGACGACATAAATCAAACAGCAATCGAAATGTCCATGGTAAGCCACAGCCGGCTGAGTCAACAACAAGCTAAGCATCTATCACATAAGACAGGCACCTGAGGAATAGTTTACAAATGAGAGGACACACTTTCGTGTCAATGGATGAGCACGGAAAACAGGGGAAGTGATTTCCAAACTATGTGTATAGCACCGTCTATTGGCAGTGGTCTTGATCAATTCAATAAAATAGTTTTTTCCCTCACTAAAATGCCGACTTGCTTGTCTGGCTTGCCATGGCTGTGCACTTCATGCTAATAAGAAAAACTCCACACACACGGCATAAAAAGCCAATGAGATAATAATAATAATAACAACTATCCATCTACAGGTAAGCACGAAAGTAAGAAAAGCAGCGAAGTAAGAAGCCCAAGTAAATCACACTAACTTGGGCTCATTCAGGGCCAATGCCACGGCTCCATAAACCGTGAGAAGATGAGCTATTCTCTCATGTGGAAGAACACGAATCAACACAGCAAAATCCGAGTGGGCTAACAAGTATGCCACGCCCAGACTCGAACGATACTATTTACAACCGTAGAAATCACGAAGCGACTTGTCAAAATCGTAGTCTAGGCTAGAAACTTAGTCAGGCGAGCAGACGACACCACGAAGCTGACAAGCCATTAAGCCTTCGTACCCATCAAACAGAGTCTGGATCTGAAATCAAGCTGACTAGCCAATCCGGTACAGTCTTGTACTCGAATGGAGGCCTCGAGAAGCCGTTTTGCCTAGCCCTCCTAATTTTCTGCCTCGTGGTTCTCCTATGCCGGCAAGTTTTGCACCTTTTTCTCTTCTTCCTTATCGTTCTCTTTCTTGCACCCTCTACTACTTGTCTTCATCCCCCTCATCATTGTCTTCGCCTTGGTTTTTGCTTTTCCTGACGTGTTCTGTGAAGCATGTTTATAAATGGGACACACCCACCCACTTGCCCTATGTTCAAGAGTCGAATGCAAGTATAGAATGCTAACATGTGAACTGCCTGAAAACGTCAACACAACATTACGAAGAAATGACAAAGAATCCACTGTTGCCGGGACACTTACCTGGAACTGCAGGAGATCGAAGTTAAGAGGAAGGACGTTGTACACATGATTTCCATCATTGAGAGACTGCATAATATCCAGGCACCTCACACATTCAATGCCCCTTTTGTGCACCTGAAAATCAAAGTCAGAAACTCCATATCACAGTAAGAACTGTTGCATCTTGATAAGGGTCAATGGTAGCCACATTGACTAAAAAAATTGAGTCAGGAATGCATTATATGCAGCATACTCTGTGGCCTGAGTGCTCTGCCGATGCAAGCAGCATGCCCGTGACATGACGTGTGGCCTGTGCTTGGTCGGTATACGGCCCACCCGTGACACACGACCGTGCATGCCGGCTCGCTCTTGACGCGACCTCACCCCGGAGGGGCGGGGAGGCTGGCAAGCCGACCGGCATTAGCGCTTTACTGCGAGTATACACGAGTGTTGGAAGACCACTTCGGTGTCTGCGCTTCATCGCTTGTGTGCCGTCAGCACATCAGCTTACATGCTCTTATCGAAAGGCGATTGACAGAAGAATCAAAGAGAGCCTGAAGATCCTACAGCATTAGGATGCCAAACAAAAAAAAGGTATCCTCGACAAATATTAAACCTCAGGAGACAAATACTATGATGAGAAATGAACAGCAAGGATCGACTCGGATCGACTTCAAGGTTCTGTCGCTCACGTTTAGGTCACTCCATTATTTGGCTCCAGCCTACCTCTCAGATAAACTCCCCCATCAGGCCAAGCATCATACCACCTGCTTTTCGGAATCCAACAGTTTAGAAATACCTCGTACAAACCTTTAATCCTTTGGAGACCGTGCATTTAGTTCGTACGCTCCCAAAGCCTGGAACTCCCTCCCGACTTGCGTCAGAACATCCCCTGACCTGACCACATTTAAAAAGAACTTAAAAACACCTATTTAGGACAGCATTTAGTGGGTCCCTATGATTCGTCCTTCATGTGCTTATGCGTGCTGACACTGTGCATGCTGCCACTAACCACATTTGCATGCTGACCCTATGCATGTCACCCCAAACCATGTTATTCATTTTGTTCGTTTATCAAGCATGATATTACTCACCATTCAATTGCATTTCCCTTTGTAGCGAATGTAAAGCGCCTAGAGAGAGATTGAGTTCTCTGAGGGCGCTTTATCAAGTGCATTATTATTATTATTATTATTATTATTATTATTATTATTATTAGCAAGCACGCATAGGATTCACCACTGCAGTAGCAATGTTTGGGAGAATTCGAATTTGTAGCTGATAAGACCACTACTAGGACAGACAGGCCAGGCGAACTGAATAATCAGGATGGACATGTATTCAGTACAAGGAGTGGGAGAGAAAAAGGCCAATTCAATGCAGGTTAAGTGACTTCAAGAGACATGGAATGCACCCGAGGACCAAGCAATGAAGGAGACGATTATGACGGCAACAACAGGATGTACATACGAACTGCCAGCTGGCTGCGTGTCGCACGACAAAGGACCGAAACTCACCTGCGGATTTCTGAAGCGGAAGTCCAGTTCCAGGGAGATTGGAGGCCGCTCGTACGGTGTCCACTCCTCACTGAGGCCATACTGGCGGTTAAGAGCTACGTAGCTCGTCTTGAGCAAAGTGCTCGTTTCGGCTTCACGATTTCGAAAGGTCATCGATGCCGAACCGTCCCGATGTTCGAGTGCAGCAACGATGTATCCGTGGCTGGCGACGTCGCAGCATAGCGTGGAATAAGTGGTGCGATTGCCACCCAGACCGTGTGAGAAGACGACGATTGGGAACTTTTCACCGCCCTTCACTATAGGGGCTAGCCATAGTGCAGGAACGTACATGTCCCCTGCAAGGAAGCGTGACCACGTGCTAACGAGCGGTCTGCTTCAAGTGAACGACGCGAAGCATGAGTGAATCACATCTTAAAAACGACACTTCGACTTTGTACTAGGCAAATGAAACTTTCTCCACGGATGGCTATTACGGCCTGTGCCAGCATGAGGCAACTGTATGCATAGCTCCTAAGGTCAAAGGGCACCAAAGACCTTTGGCTTTCTCTTGGACATGCTGCCCAACCAAGTACGCTTGCAGAGACCCAATGCAATACTCGCTTCCTAGGGACTACATATGCAGCAGCAATGCGCTACTGCCTGCCAAGCCATGTGACCCAGACGCGTCATGCCGGCCACTTCCACGAAAAAGCAAGCTAGTTTCGACCTGCAGCCGGCGGATTGGCTGTCCTTCGAGCTGAGCTCGGCAAAACGGGGGCGGGGCACGCAGCAAGCAACTAGTCGGTTATGCGGCCCTTCCCCGAACAAAATCATGCCACCATCGCCCCCTCCCCCGATGGGGAATGGTGGCATGAGGGCATCCTTTGTGGGGGGCCTCGACACAGCTGCACGATGAATTGTAAGGCAAAAAGCTCTGGTGCAATGAGACAACGTAGAAGTGACTCCAGGCAGCAGCAGAAGAAAGGTCACCAAGATGTGGCTTGCCACGATTTCACAACAGTTGACCCGAACATTTCACAAGCAATTGGGGAAGAAAGTGGCAACACTGAAAAAGCGTCAACAACAACCCACCTACCGGCATTGGCAGGCAGACCGCCGGTGCAGCCGGTCGGTCACAATTCAATCGGTGCAGTGCAGCACACGAATGGCAAGGCATTAATAAAAGACCGGGCTAATTTAGATTGAGAGGCCCACGACCGTTTACAGCAGTATCAGCCAGCGATCTGCTTATGCATTTAAAATGAGGCAGGCATGGGCTGTGCTTGTAAGCACATGGTATGCATGGTATGCGTGTAGCCCTGTCAAAGGTGACTCTTCGATGCCGGTGAATGGCCAAGGCCAGGCTATTATGCAGCCATCGCTAGGCAGCACAGCAACTCACTAGCAACTAGACAATGGTTTGCCATGTAGCTCAGCAGTATCGATACGGTAAACATGTGCAAATGTGTACTCACCTAAGTGTGTGTATGTATGAGTATGTATGTGCGTCAAGGGTGTGTGAGGTGTGTGTTCGAGCATCTTAAATCAAAACCCAATGCTTGCTCGTTCAAGAATGGGCAGGAAAAACTGGCACAAAATATAAAGCGATACAAGTCGACGACACAGACACCAGGCTTGAAAGACAGGCAGCCACCCAGCAGCTACTCCTCGACTAGGCGACTGTCAACTGCTGCAAGCTACGTCCGGCATCACAGGATGAGCTTGGGTACCACCAACTCTCTTGATCCTGCCACCTTGTCGCACGTGAAAGTCTTCCACAAATCCGGCTACCAAAACAATCACTTCTTCAGCCTGAATCCGATCGACATGCAAAGATTGAGCAACTTTCATCTCACACCGAGTCAGACACAGTGAGTACGATGTAAAACTCCTTTATAAAACACCGACATAACCATTCAATGGTTGGTAGTGTTTTCGAGTGAGCGTTCAACCTTTTGCATTTGACAGCACAAAATGCAGACAGCAACATCGTATGCCATCGAACATCAGTGACAATTCCTCACTTGCTTTCCCTTGCATCGTCGGCAAGATCCTGTGCAGGATTTGGAGATTTAAAAACGTAACTACAGAAATGACACTCAGCACGGCTGGGCATCACAAGATACAACTGCAGGAGCTGCACAAGAGGAGGGAGGGACACATGCTGACTGGCACTCATGACCATCGAGGATGTGGCTTGCACTGAGCTGCTTGTGCACCGCCAAGCAGTGCCACTCAACACCTTACATCACCACTAGGCTCTTGACAAGGCGAGGCAAAACCCGGGGAGTGCCACAATTCTAGGTAACCAAAGCAACAACAAAAGGCCAGTAGCCAACAGTCTTTAGAGGCCAGCACAGTACGTTCTAAGACACGGGGCATGTTTGCACTAGCTCCCCGTGAGTCGAGAGGTGCACACGGGCTGCTAGCACGACCAAGCAAAGCATTGGCGTCAACCAGAACCCGAGGAAATTGCAGCCAAGGTCGGCTGCTGCCTTCCGAGTTTATGCGAGCAAGCAGAAGCCCCCACTGCAGCTGCATGCATCACTGCGGCTGCAACTGCCTACGGCTGCTTACCGCCAAGCCAGTTAAGCAACGATCCGTATATCTTCGTGTTCTTCCTCCGGAAATACGCGTAGCCCTTGCCATACTTCTTACTAGGCAACCACTGCGGCAACTGCATCTGCTGCTGCTGCAAACGTAAAGCCCCCCACACACGCAGGCATGTACCAACAGGCAGAAGTGAGCACCAATCCAGCTCCACTACACTAGCAAATCGCCGCTCCCAACATTCACTGGTCCGGTTGGTCCTGGCTTCAGTTGGTCAGCCATCCATTCCGGCTCCACGGCTAGAATGCCAGCCGAGGCGCAGCGATTGAGGCAGGCGCTAACGCAAAGGCGCTAACCTGGCAGCCACTCGGAAAACTGAGCGCTACGAAACCCTGCGAGCGGCGGCGCAGCTCCGAGGCAAATTACTCGGCTGGGCTACGAATACGGGAGTGGCCGGAGGAGAGGAGAGGGGCAGCTTGCTCACGACCTAAATACGGCCGCCGCCGCAGCTGCAGAGCCTGAGGCAGTAATGCAGGGTGACGATAGCACGAGCCCCGCCAGCCCGCACGCACACCCGGGCGGCTTTACTCCAGCGGCGGCGGAGGCGGCGCTGCGGCAGTCGGCCGCGCACTCGAAGCGGAGCTAGAAAAAACGCACCTCGATATCGACGCTGGCCGTCGGATAGTAAAGTCGGAAGAAAATGTTATGGCTGAACTTATCCGTCATTAGGTCTACGCATCCCACGCTGTAGGAGCCTCTGCCTGCTGGCAGATGCTTTCTAGCTGGCCGACCTTTGCTGAGTCGCTCGGCCAGATTGGCGAGCTGCTCGTGCGCCTTTTCGTTGAGGATGGGCTCCAGCAAGTTGCCCATTTTCTCGGCGGCACAGGCGAACGATACGTCCTCAACGAAGGTCTAACGTAGGGCAGAAGAATGACGCGTCCAGCTTTACACCTAAGAGTGTCGACGGCGTGAGAGTCGACTAGCAACGCGAGCCCAACCGGTGGTCTACCAGCACCGACGAAAACCGCCCGACGAGCGACAGCGCCCAACAGCACCAGCGGAACCGGCTGGGCGGTTCTAGAGGTTGCTACCCCGATGTGGTGACGCCACGAGCACGTGACCGGCAAAATAGCGCGCGCGCGCGTGGGCGGGCGGACGGGTTGACGGGCGGCACACCGGCGGCTGCAGCCGCGCTTAGGTTACAGCCCACAGTTATGCGTCGCTCTGCCGAAGCCGCTACGCCGTCGCCGTCTGATTCGTAGCTGTTGCGAGAGTGCTCGCATCGGACATATTTCATTCGACATTCGTCCCCGACGCGTAATCACATGACCGCGGACGGCCGGCACCGGCGACCGCCGCCGCGACTCTTTCGGGCCTTCGGCGCCCGTTCGTCCTCCTGTCGGGGCGGCGATGGAGCGACGATACGGCCCTCGCGAACGTCGCGTTTAGCGTCTGCCAACGGTCGTAATACCGCGGCGACGCGCGCACGTGCGCCGGCACGTGCAGCGATGCACGACGGGAAGTAGGGACCGGAATGTGGATCGGCCAACTTGGGGGGGGGAGACCACGTGAGGAGAACAGCTGTCCCAAGTGCACCGCCGATTTTGTGGCTAGTTTAGCCTCGCTATTTGTCTCGGAAGAGCCTCGCTTGCCCAGAGCTGCTCGCATCAGGCCGCGCGCTTCAACCTTCTGCGTCGGGTCGCCTCGATAGTTCGAAGGGGGTGTAGCGGCTACGCCCGCCGCTGCTGCTGACTCTGGCCTTGCGCAATTCTGGGGGTGGGTGGGTGAATGGGTGGGAGGGAGGCGTGCGCGCGGAGAGAAGCGGACGAAGGCGCACAAAACGGTCGCACGAGGAGTTCATTCGGAAGACGAAACCTTGCGGTTCGCTTACGAGCTGCGCCGTAGCAGTTAAGACTCGCGTGGGTCTCTCGCAGCAAGTCGGGATCGACCCGGGCCAGCGGTCACGTGACCGATGCTGCCCCTGGCTGGCACATGCTGACTGACATCCTGACCGATTAGGCAGCACGCAGCCCGATGATGCAGGACGAGGCGGCCGACCCCAGCGCTTTGAGGTTGTGAAAAAAAGGGGAGCAGCGGCAGCAGCAGCAGCCGCCGCAGCGGTTGCTGCTGCTGCCGCTGCCGCCTGGGGAGCGCCAGCGAGTCGGCGCCTCTGAGCCTCACACTTTCGCCGTACACAAGTCCCTGAGCTTGAGCTTTAGTTAAGAAAACGTGCTCGTACTATCTATCTATCTGATTTAACAGCTTCTTTTTGCATAGCGACAGAAGAACTGTTACGGCTATCGCCACCGCTTGCAGCGGCGATAAAGGATCGCCCACCACAGGAATCCTACCCGCGACCTACCCGTGACCTCGGGGCCGAGGTCGTGAAAAGCAACCGCCCTACCTAGCGAGCCATTACGGCTCACCAATATCGTTAAAACGAACGAGCAAGCGCCGGCAAATATCGTTTTGATTCGACTGAGAAATCGTCCCCTGACTTCGAGAGATATTGAAATCCAAGCGCGAAGCCTCCTTTACGTTCCTCGCAGCATTTGCTAGAGCTTTTCGAATCGTCCTTGATTTACCTACACGTGCGACAATCGGGCATGCTATCGGTACTGCTGTCATAACTAATTAGTCACAATGCTCTCTTTACAGCCTATATTAACAAGGCGCTTCCTTTCCAAACTAGGCGACGGAGTTCCTAGAAAGAGGTTTAGTTCTCTTAGGGCGCCATGCAAATGCTTTGCTGTTGCTTTTTTTGCCTTTCTCGGGTGCAAAATTGCTTAGCAAAGCAATTGCTTCCAAACGGAGTACCGTGCAGTTTAATGCACACTACAACCTAAGGGAACGAGCAGGCAGAAAGGGTAACAATGCGCTGAACAATGCGCTGCGGTTGCCGTCGTCCTTGAGCTGGTGCGTCAAAAATAAACGTGTATCGATAAATCCTTCAGGCTGCGTGGCCGTAAGCTTTCGCCGGGCAAGTCGTGGCAGTTGCGGCACGGTCGCAGACGGTCTATCCCGCGGCCGTACGAGGTTCTTTCCGGCCAGTTATGCGAGCGGCATTATGGAAAAATGAATGCGAAACAATTACGGGCCGCTGTGACAGTCAGTGTCAATGCTTAAGAGCTGATTTAATTCAGCCTCTTTTTGTATAGCTGTAGTTTGGTCGCACAGCGGAGAGCCAGCCGATGCCCAACACTGACAGTTTATTACCACGTACGGAGCCAAAGAGCGCACGGCTCCTCTCGGCCCCTACTCTCGCTCGACTCCCCTCCTCGACCCTGGCTGTCCCTTCGCCGACCCCGATGGTGAATCAACCGTCTGTTCACCAGCGGGTTATCGGCCTGCGTCAACGCCTCATTAGAAGCTGACCACAGCTGTGCACAGGCCCCTCTCGGGGACGCTCCCAGCAGCTGTTGTGGAAAGGAGAGATACCAGCCCGCATGCAATCGAACTCCAATAGCGACAGAAGAGCCTTTACGGCTATCACCACAGTTTGCAGTGGCAATACAGGATCGCCCACCACCACAGGATTCGAACCCACGACCTCGGAGCCGAGGTCGTGAGAAGCAGCCGCCTTACCTAGTGAGCCATTACGACTCACCCTGAGTCGAGCCTGATCCGCGTGACAATGAAATTTCGATCGTTAACGTGCTATTTGCGAATGCTCCGCGGCAAGCAGCGGCCGTTAATAATAATAATATATTTGCATAACGCTCACAGATAACTTACTCTGTCTAGGCACTTTACATTTGCTGATAATATCTTTAATTGGCAATGCGCTCTCTCGGATATTTGAACGAAGGTGTAGCAAATGGTGCTAGGAAGAAGGATCTTATAAGAGTGCACAATGCAGGGGATGGATGATGGCGGTGCAGGGCGAACAAAGTATCACTACATCGATATTTATAGCTCTCCAAGGAGTCTCTTTACCGGAGCCCTTAGGTTTATGGGGGAGGGCGCGTGCCCACTGGCACTGCCTAGCCACACCGACGTCACTTCCGCAACCTCAGTGACCCCCCATATAGCCGGAACATTAAGCGCCTGCCTGTAAAAACTTGCCGGCCGCGCCCCCTGTCCCGGAGTATTAGTCTTATCTCGCCCTAAGCTTCTCATAATATGTGGCGCCGTCGCCGTTTTTAGTCTTAATAAAGTTTTATAACATGAGCAACGCAGCTTCTTTTCAGTGGGTTCAGTTCGCTGGAGAACCACCAGGCATTGCGGTAACTCTAAACGGTTACGGCGATAATAAAAAAATACTAGCTGATTTAACAGCCTCTTTTTTATACAGCGACAGAGGAGCCGTTGCGGTTTCGGCACCGCTTTCAGCGGCCATAAAGGATCGCCCGCGCAAGATTTGAGCCCACAACCTCGGAACCTAGGTCGTGAAAAGCAACCGCCTCACCTAGATCGCAGCGCCGGCTCGTGACGCGACGCGAGAACGCGCGACCGACGGAAATCGATTGGCACAATTTGTGCATCCGCAACAGTCAACCTCGCGCTACCACCTATACCGGAGTGTTAGCCGGTTTCGTTCGCTTTACCGTCTTCGCTAGTACTTTCGCGATTGAATCCTACTTTGCCGTAACAGCTCAGTACGCCGAACCGCTGCCGATCCGGCAGTCTGGTAAAAAAAAAATGTAGCGATCAGCTGATTTAGCAGCTTCCGTTACAAAGTGGCAGAAGAGTCTTAGTTGCGTTCGATTCATCTAGTAGCGAACAGTTAAGAATAACCCAACGAAGGACTCACACCCACCGGGCAAGTAAGAATCTAAGCCTGGCCGTACTTTGCTCCCACTTTGCAAGGCAGGCGGGATTTTGAGTCCTGCGCCAGAACCGTTACCATGACCATCCGCCGATTGACTAACCGTCGTTTGTCGAGCCACAAAGGCCGACTACTGAGCATGCTGAAATGGCCGCCATTTAACCCGATTTTAGGACTCGTCGGCCGATTGGTCCCATGAATTTTGCCCCTGGTGATGTCCTTGCCTCGGACGCGGTTTGCATAAACCGGCTCATTCTGCGATTACGGTGCCCCGCCGACTTTCACCCGCTGCGTACGATGACAATTCAGAAGACCTGGACTGTGGCCGAAGCTAATCGCCGCGAAGCTCTTGCAACTTTACTGCAACTGCCCGATCGACCTGTCGTCGCCATGCACTGCCAGCTATTGTTGCTGCGACATACTGCTAACGCCTTCGTAATCGGAATGGTCCGGCCAACTTAAGTAGCTCTGTGCCCAACTCTCTTCGGCACGCTGACCACATGGTGCCTCCTGGTGTGTCCCCTCGCTAGATTGACATGTCTGCGACGGTAAAATTTGCCCCAGCTTTTGACCTCCCAATTATTCCGCATAGACGATTCCTCGAAGACTAGTAGCACCACTACTGACATTAAGCACTCACTTGTGCTTTGTTTCTCCTAGGCTTTGCGTCTGGAAGTGGACCCGTAAGTGGGCATGCGCCCATCGTCATTCCTACGCCGACATCACTTCCACGACCTCGATGAGCCTGGATAGCTAAAATGCATCTTTCCCGTCTGCCAGTCTCCGATTCCGTTGTTACTGCAAGGAGTACATACAGACTTGAAGTTGCCGTCGTTGATCTTATCAAGCTGCAATGCACCTCGGCGATTATGGACGGCGATGAGCTTGACAGCTGAGCCTCCATTACGAAGGAGAAAGTATGCTGATTTCCACAGCCTTGTTTGTATAGCACCTTAACGGCAATCCTCGCCGCTGCAGTGGGCAATAAAGGATCGCCCGCTGCAAGACTCGAACAAACACCTGGGCGAAGATCCGGGGGGGGGGCGACGAGCGAGGCCGCTGAATTAGAACCGAGCCTCCAGTGGAGTAGCCGCGATAAGCCTTATAAGGCTTATGAGCAGCGCGATGTACGATCGTACTTATCGACATCACGAACGAGATTATCGCACGACTTACGACCTGGCTACTTGAGAATGCACGATCGCGACCGCAGTCGCTCTCTTAAAGCTGCGGTCTGCCGGCCGGTGAGTCGTAGGGCAGAGCGAGAGCTGCGGTCAGCCTGCTGGCGAGTCGGCTGGAGGTAACCTGTCGTATCGGCCATAACATACCGGCTATTGCCATGCTTTTCCTGACGCCTTGTTTTTGTTAGAGCTGAGTGCAGAATATTGAGCGCTTCGTTGTTATCGTCGGCGTATTGCGACCTTCAGGTCTTTGAACGCGTTGCGCCACAACCCGAACTAGTGCGGGTCGAGCGGTCACGAGAAAGTCTTTTTGTGTTCACATCCCGTACAACCTGATGGCGCGCGGTTCTAGAGCGCCGACGTGAATCTGCTGCTTATTTCTTACGAGGTCAAGCACACAGGTGTCTGCTGTCTTGCCCTTCACCCGTGAGCTACTGCCCGTTCTGACTAAGTGCCGTCGCCGCAGTCAGTTGCAGCAATGGTCATGTGACCATCCGCTTTGCTCGCTCTAACCACTCAGCCCATCTGTCGGCCTCTTTGGAAGCTCTCTGTTACCGCGCTCTCGCTCCACCGGAGCTACCGGTTGGATTAGCAAGGCTGGCCTCCTCTGTCCGTGGTGGAAATGGCGTTCTGCAAGCGGCTGGAGCTCGTAGGAGATCGTAATGAGCTCGACAAAAGTGTACGACATTGTTAGATTATTTTCAAGCTTGTTTGTGCACAGCTGTGATTGTGGTATGCTTCGTGCTAAATCTAGCACTGTGCATTGGTTGGCAGCGGCCGCCGTCCTTTCACTCTTTGCCCGTTCTAAGCTTGGTCGTGTTCGCTTCCAATATACTGGTATTAGTGTGGACTTCGAGACCCGGTAATGCTTCCGTGAATTGGCCCAGCTTTCAGGTTATAAGCCGCCGGACTCGACAGTCATCGGTGTCGCTGGGCTGGAGAAGTTTGTGGGCGGGCAGGGGATATTTGGCAATTTTAGAGTGCTAGGGCAAGGCCATTTCTTGTATTCGGGACATCCATTGTCACCCGACGAGAAAAGTGAACCTGCGCTTTACACACCTGCTCGAAGCCGAACAGCAACAGAAGAGGTCCCTAAGCCACAGCGTGATTATAACGTGCTCAGGAGAAGAGCCCCTTTCTTTAATCTCAGCTCTGTCGGATCCCGTCTTTGTAAGCTCTGGTGTTTTCATTTATGGCCACTGCTGCTGAATCGTGGCTGAAGCTAGTGGGCTAAACCATCGAGAACGTTGATGGACCGACTGTATCTGCACTTGCTATTTGCCTCTGTCTGCATGAGCGAAGGTGAAAAATGTCATGGACTATAATTAATATTGTTATAATTATTGTTTTGTCGTTGGCATATCATCTTAACGTTGCAGATGAAAAACTGTTGGAGGGACGGACTGTCCTCATTCTTAACGGTTTGCCCATGTCGTGGAAACCGCTGAGTAGTCGCATTCGAAGCCAGGGGCGTCGTGATTAAACTGTCTAGGTGTCCTGTTCAAAAGTGATCTTCAGCTGACGACTGAATCAGCTCCGCAGTTAAGTGTGCCTATTTTCAGCTGCATAAAATTGCAAAAATTCGGTCCTGCTTACACATGGATACTACGTCCAAGTTGGTCCTGGCATTTGTGACGTCCCGTCGTGTTGACTTCTGGAATTAACTACTTGTAGGTCTTCGGGCTAAATATTCAAGGTACTTACAGGTGGTGCAAAACTCAGCATATAGGCATGACAGTCATCAACGGCACTGTTACCAAATTTTTCGACTTCTCACCCGCCTGTACTAGCTCCCAACGAAGCAGCGAATCAAGTTCAAGGTTTTTCATTCACTTGCAAGTCCCTTCTCATTCTCTCACTACAGTTTACCAATCAGAACTGCTTCCCAATCAGTCTATGCATCGTATCACTCGCTATTCTGACTCAGTTTGCTTGGCAGGTCCTCGAACCAACCTCGGATCCTTTGGAGATCGTGCCTTTAGTTTGCATGCTCCCAAAGCCTGCAACTCAGTCGTCAAGACATCCTCTGACTAGATGTCAGAGGATGTCTAAACAAACCTAAACTTAAACAAACCTAAGCTAAAAATGCATCTTTTCTTCATAGGGGGGCTCTTGTGAATTGTCTTTTGCATGCTTAGCCATGATGCCACACTGGGTGAGGCAGTTGCTTTTCACGACCTCGATCTCGAGGCTGTGGGTTCGAATTCTGCGGTGGGGGATTCTCGTTCGGTGGTGCAATCGGCGGTGCAACCGACGGTGATAGCCGAAAAGGCTCTTCTGTCGCTATACAAAAGAGGCTGTTAAATCAGCTAGTATTTTTTTAAGTATGCTGCTCCTTCACAGCATTTTTACAGTGCCTAGAAAGACAATTCATTCTTCGCTATATAAATGTATTATTGTTATTATTATTATTATTATTGTCGACTCTGTCCAGAGCATGCTTTTGCACGAGCGCCTACAGCGTCTATACCGGCTGCATTATGCGGCCCCACTCTGCGTCGAATGAGAAACAGGAGAACGAAACTACTGCGACTGCTGTGCTCAATCGAGACAAGCCAAGTTTAGTGGTAAAAATAGCTCGCGTAATACAGTTGGTCACAAGGTGGCTCAAATTTTTGAAGGCAGAGAAGGACCAAAGTGAGACAGAAGTGAGGATAGCATCTTAGCATGCCCGTGTTTTTTCTGCGAATATTATTATTGGTTGGTAAAATGTGACTATGTCGTACGACTGGCTGCTCAGGAGCAACGTTTGAAATCATTTGAACTCAGGAGCAACTTTCGAAAATCGCCAAGGTAACGCCGTGCTGCGTCGCTATTGGTGCTTGCTAGGTGGTTGGTGGCAACTGACTTTGGTTCGGTGTGGTTCGGTGTGGTTCGGTGTGGTTCGGTGTGGTTCGGTGTGGTTCGGTGTGGTTCGGTGTGGTTCGGTGTGGTTCGGTGTGGTTCGGTGTGGTTCGGTGTGGTTCGGTGTCGTTCGGTGTGGTTCGGTGTCGTTCGGTGTGGTTCGGTGTCGTTTGGTGTGGTTCGGTGTCGTTCGGTGTGGTTCGGTGTGGTTCGGTGTCGTTCGGTGTCGTTCGGTGTGGTTCGGTGTCGTTCGGTGTCGTTCGGTGTCGTTCGGTGTCGTTCGGTGTCGTTCGGTAATAATAATAATAATAATAATAATATTGCACTTGATAAAGCGCCCTCAGAGAACCCAATCTCTTTCTAGGCGCTTTACATTTGCTGCAAAGTGATACGCAACAGAATAGTAAGTAAAATCATGCTTGAAAAACAAACAAAATGAATAACATGGTTAGGGGTTACATGCACTGGGTCAGCATGCAAATGTGGTTAGTGGCAGCATGAACAGTGTCAGCACGCATAAGCACATCGAGGACGAATCACAAGGACCCACTAAATGCTGTCCTAAATAGGTATGTTTTTAAGTTTCTTTTAAATGTGGTCAGGTCAGGGGATGTTCTGATGCAGGTCGGGAGGGAGTTCCAGGCTGTGGGAGCATACGAGCTAAATGCACGGTCTCCAAAGGATTTAAGGTTTGTACGAGGTATTTCTAGACTGTTGGATTCCGAAAAGCGAGTGGTACGATGCTTTGCCTGATGGGGTAGTATATCTGAAAGATAGGCTGGAGCCATAGAATGAAGAGACCTAAAAGTGAGCGACAAAACCTTGAAGTCAATCCGTTGCTTGACTGGTAACCAGTGCAGGTCGGCGAGAAGTGGAGTAATGTGGCAACTGCGACGCTCACGACAGACAAGCCTAGCTGCGTCGTTCGGTGTCGTTCGGTGTCGTTCGGTGTCGTTCGGTGTCGTTCGGTGTCGTTCGGTGTCGTTCGGTGTCGTTCGGTGTCGTTCGGTGTCGTTCGGTGTCGTTCGGTGTCGTTCGGTGTCGTTCGGTGTCGTTCGGTGTCGTTCGGTGTCGTTCGGTGTCGTTCGGTGTCGTTCGGTGTCGTTCGGTGTCGTTCGGTGTCGTTCGGTGTCGTTCGGTGTCGTTCGGTGTCGTTCGGTGTCGTTCGGTGTCGTTCGGTGTCGTTCGGTGTCGTTCGGTGTCGTTCGGTGTCGTTCGGTGTCGTTCGGTGTCGTTCGGTGTCGTTCGACTGGCGCTGTCTCAAGTGCTCAACCCAAAGCTGATTTTCAGAATCGAGCTAGTGCTAGCGCCAATAATGGCTAAGAACCTTATTTCGACGAATAAGTGCACTGAGAAAGGGTATCGAGTTAGATTTGACAGCCCCACAGTGTCGATCGGGAATCCTGTCTCAAAAGGAAAGATACTTCCGTTAGGAGTCCTGTATTAAGGCTCACCCTAACTAAGCCCTAGCAAATTTGCTCGGACCTGTCGGGGCTCGAATTAGGATTTGCGTCGGAAGCGCTGGAGTTGGGGGCTCACAAGCGTCAGCGAAGTCTGCACTGTTGCATCTGAACGTCGTTCGAAGATCGTTGTTTTAGAGTAATTTAACCAGGTACAAGAACTGACTATGCCAATAAATGAAGGTGAGTTGAATGAATATTTAAAAGCTGCATCTGTGAGTTCTGAAAGTGATCCGCCATGGGCAATTCATGAAAAGCCTTGACTGAATCTTTGGGTCTTTATCTATTTATCTATAGCTATCAATCCATCCATCTGCTTCGGTGCCTGTTTTTGCAGCAATCGCTCTTGCTTTCTACTCAGTTCTCAGTCGTATCCAACGACTTGTTCTCTGTCCACACTCAAAGTTTGGATATAGCTGCTGCCCATGCTGGTGTTATTTGCTGAGCTACTCAATTGTTTGCAGACGATTTCGAAAACGCGAATTGACATGCGAGTATTCCTACTTGGCACCGACTTTGGTCTAAGGCACCTGCTAATGACTTAGAGTTATCGACCCTGCAGAGCTCGAGCCACGAAAAAGCTTCTAGTAGCTGTCTGCTGCGATGTAGCACCCTACTGTGGATGCAAGTTAAGCCTACCTAGTCGCTGCCACATTCCTACTCTATAATCGCTGCCACTGTACAAATCACAGCGCACACGTCTGTGGTCAAAAGCTAGCACCATACAGCAGGAGAAAATGCACCTCTTTTTACTCCGATGGAAGCACGCCTCTGCCTATTACTGTATAATCGTTATCCCACGAATGAGTCTTTCCTATACAGATTTATTGAGGGATTTCTCCATATGACTTTGAATTGGGCCTACCACTACTAAATTAGCCAAATCCAACATCTTAAAAAGTGGGAGCTACCTGCAGTAGCACTCAGATAAACTTGAACATGTGTTTCCACTTGGAAAGGTAAAACATATAAGTGATATCAAATGCTGCCGAGAGATCAAGCAGAAATGTCAGATAGGCTCTACCCATGCCAATATTCACGAGAAGTTATGTATACACTAGCAGCACGGCTGGACCTGTAGAGCTGTGTTCAGCAAATGCTGACTGCAACGTTCTAGGTTTAATCTTTTAATGTAGTAGTCTGCCACTAATTGCTTCCAGTGCTTTTGATAGAAATGGCGGGATGGAGTCTTGACGGATGTAAGCTCTCCTGGGTACTGTCCTGATGTCTTCTTAAATTAGTGGCCTGATATAATTAGCAGCCATTCTGAAGCATCTAGAGACTGAGCCTGAGGTCGATGCTATGCTAGTAATGGCTAGAAGCTGCAAATATAGGCAGCTCAGACGTAGGACATGGTTTGGAGGGCTAAAAAAAAATTATAATACATTTGTTATAGCGCCATCAGAGAGCTCAATCTCTGTCTAGGCACTTTACATTTGTTGCAACAGAAGCATGATCGAATGGTTAGTGGTACTATGCTCAATGACAACAAGCATAACATAGTTACAGGTGACAAGCACAGGGTCAGCATGCAAATAGGGTTAGTGGCAGCATGCACGGTGTCAGCACCCATAAGCACACAAAGGACGAAAAACACGAACCCACTAAATGATGTTATAAATAGATGTGTTTTAGATTCTTTTAAAATGTCGTCAAGTCAAGGGATGTTGTGACGCCAGTCAGAAGTGAATTCCAGGTGTGGGAGCATACGAACTAAAGGCACGGTCTCCAGAGGATTTGAGATTCGTACGAAGTACAGGTATTAGATTCCAAAAGGCGGCTGGTATGATGCTTAGCCAGGCTGGGGCAGTAGATCTGATAGGTAGGCTGGAGCCAAAAAATGAAGGAACCTAAAAGTGAGTGACAGAACCTTGAAGTAAATGCATCGCTTGACTGGGAGCCAGTGCAGGTCAGCTAGAAGTGGTGCGATGTGGCAACAGCGACCCTCACAACAAACAAGCCTAGCCACAGAGTTTTGCACCAGCTATAAGCACCTGATAGCACAGGCCGGAAGACCAGCAAGACTTGAGTTACAGAAGTCAAGACGGGATGTCACAAATGCATGGACCAATTTAGATGTGGTATCCCTGTCTAAACAACCCCGAATTTTAGCTATATTATGTAGCTGAAAGTAGTCAGACTTGACTGTGGAGCTGCTGTGGTCGTCTAATGAAGGGCCACTTTGGAATAGGGCACCTAAATTTCGAGCAGATTCGACAAGAGATATGCTGGCTGAGCAGATTTTAAGTGTTAGGCTTTCCAATCTCTGAATCACACTTGGTTTCCCCATAACTAGTGGGTTAGTTTCATCACCGTTCAATTTAAGAAAGTTGTCTGCCATCCATGTGCAGATGTCATCAAAAATAATAATAATAATAGTACATTTGATAAAGCACCCACAGAAAACTCAATCTCTTTCTAGTCGCTTTACAATTGCTGCAAAGGAAGCACGATCAACTGGGTTGTTGTAGCATGCTCAGTAAACAACAAGAATAACATGATTAGGGGTGACATACACAGGGTCAACATGCAAGTGTGGTTTGTGACAGCATGCACAGTGTCAGCACCCATAAGTACACAAAGGATGAATCATACGGACTCATTAAATGACATTGTAAATAGAAGCGTTTTTAGTTTCTTCTTAAATGTGGAGTCGATGCGTTGTTTGTTGCTTGACTGGTAGCCAGTGCAGGTCGGCGAGAAGTGTTGTGATGTGGCAACTGCGATGCTCACGACACACAAGTCTAGCCGCAGAGTTTTGCACCAGCTGTAAGTATCTGATTGCACAGGCCGATAGGTCAGCAAGCAGTGAGTTACAAAAGTCAAGATGGGATGAATGTCACAAATGCATGGATCGACTTAGATGCGGTATCCCTGTCTAAGCAGTTCGGATTTTAGAAATTTTATGTAGCTGAAAGTAGGAAGATTTGATTACAGAGCTGACGAGGTCGTCTAACGAAAGGTCACTTTGGAAAATGACACTTGGATTTCGTGCAGATTCATCAAGAGATATGTTGGCAGAGCTGATTTTGAGCGTTAGCCTTTCCAACTTGATTTGCCCATAACTAGTAAGTAAGTTGGTTTTGTCATCATTCAATTTAAGAAAGTTTGCTGCCATCTATGTGGATGTCATCAATACTTGCAGCAAAGGAGTAGAGAGAGTTCGATGTGCTGGAGGGCTGGGAGGGATCAAAGCAAAGGTATAACTGATGGTCATCCGCATAGAAGTGAAAGCCTATATTGTGCACGGTAATCACATCGGCAAGAGGAAGAGTATAAACCGTGAAAAGAACTGGTCCAAGAACGGAGCCCTGAGGTACCCTATACTTCAGAGGTTCCTCGGATGAACTTGTAGAGCATGTCAGATGAAATTGTAGAGCATGTCAGCTAGGTGTCGCGTTGTAGCAATCTACCAATGATGACAGGTCGAAAGGGGGATGGACCAATAGAGGCGAAGCAGATATTCTCGCATAGACAGCATCGATGTCAAGGGTCTTGAGTTGTCGCGATTCACATGTGATTTTAGATTCGGAGGAGGGCACACATTACAGACTGAATGAGATCTGTGTGTCGTCAGATAAGCAGAATTTAGTAACAATTGGTGATAGCATCCAGTTGTAGGATACAATTTGATCGAATGTGTGACCCTTGATGTGAGTAAGGCCTTGCACATGAGCCACAAGAGAGAACAAGTCAGTCAGTGCACGAAATTTGGTGCTGAAGACATCAGATAACTTATCAAAAATGAATGTTGAAATCACCCATAACGAGGAAAGATCAATTTCTTGCACATAATCAAAATGAGATCAGAGAAATCTGAGTTAAAGGAGGATTTGGTACACGATGGCGATAGACTACTGCCACTGTTGATAACTTGTTGCTGGGTAAACTTGAAACAATAGATTCGAAAGACTGCTTCGAGGGTACTGCAAACGGCTTGAAGCTGGAGGATGAGCGTGTGATAGCGCCAACTCCATCTCTAGTTTTGATTGATCTAGGGGTGTGAAAGTAGTAGGAGTCTGTCGGGGTTGCATCACTAATGGTCGGGCAGCTTACCGATTTCAGCCAGGTCTTGCTTGGTTAAGGCGAGCAGGTCGAAGCCTTTTTCAGAAACAAGGTCGCTTATCAATACTGGTTTATTGCACAATGAGCAAAGATTCCAAAGACAAGCGTTAAGTTGGGCTGCCTGCGTTATGGCTGGCCTGATGACCACTAAGTTAAAGAGATTCACACCATAGCTTTTTGGTAGATAACGAACTGAGCGGTTCGAAACAATGCTAGGAATACCAAACGAGAAGGTTCGTATCTCACGACCGCCCCGTCGGATTCGGTGCGCTTTTCTTTCGTCAATGCACAATTCACGGACTTAAGCAACGGCAATAACATAGGAATGCATTAGAGCGGCGTTAAAGAAACGATAATAGTTACGCACGATGATAACTAATAAGCAGGCTACTAGCAGCCGGAGAATCAAACACTGCCACTGGCTTAACTGACAGCCCCAAGCGGTTAGCGGTTAGATGTCTACAGGCACGTAATTTCTTACGCTCTTCGGTCAACCAACAAACAGATAAGCTTTAAACAGGTCTCAGATGTATCAGTTTCCGTGTACGATGTTCGTAAGAGCTTCGATTTTTGGAAGAGAATTCCCGCAACGGACAAGAAAGACTAGTTGCGCTTGGTGTCACGAGGCGAGGGCTATTGGTCTTCTCCCACTAGGAGATTAAGTTTTGATGCGAGGTTATCGGGAGCAGGCTTGAAGGTTGGCATTGAGGCAGAATTGGGATGGATATTTGAAGAGTCAATGTATACTTTGGGCACGGGCTCTCAGATCTCGTCTATCAGCTTGCAAAGAACCTAGATCGTATCGAGTATCAGTAGGTGACCTCGTGCTGACCTCGTAGCGCTCAGTCAGAAGGTTGATACTCGAGACTTGCTAAGTTGTTTTTATGCAACTGCGATCCGCCTGTTTTCTATTAGGAGCTTGACTTGCTCTTCACTAGGATGCATTGATATGACAGGATAGTCTCTCGTGCACAAAGCGATGGACAGTCATTACTGATCTTTTGAATGATTATTTGAGCTTGTGCTTAGTTACGCTAACTTATTTAACGTCTGCGCAACCGCAAAGCATCCCGGCCAAATCGTACACAGGTCGTAGTCAGCATAGCCAATACACATCAATCAGGCATTCGCCGTACTAGCTTGGTTGGGGTGTCCTTGTCTGAGCGTGGTCGTCCTCAATGACTGTTTAGCTAGCTAGCTGTCGAGCAAGTCTACGACGACGTTGGACAGCTAGCAGCAAATAGCAATATAGCGATGCAGATAATGTCTGAGTCATCTTGGCTCGATTGTTATGACAACTCGGGCTCCGTCCGAGGAGAGAGAGAGAGAGAGAGAGAGAGAGAGAGAGAGAGAGAAGAGTGCGGCTGGTCTGCATCCATCTGGAGGAGCTCCATTCCTGTATGGCGCCGACTCACAGCTCACTTATGTCAGCTGTGAGTCGGCCAATAGCCCATATAACAAAGTCCATCAACAAATCAAGTCAAAGTCCACCAATTGTCAGCGAGGCAGTAACCCCCAGGCTTCCGATGAACTGTACAAGCTTTAAAAGAGGGGATATTGCAACCCCCCTCCCCGCCCAGCCTTATAAGCTCTGCAACAGAGTTTGAACTTGAGCTTTTATGAAATAGGTACGATAAGCAGGTTTTATCAGCAGCCCAGTGTTTATTTCTTTAAAATGGTTAATCTCTGACTGCCTACAAGCCCTCGATATAAGGAGAAAGAACCTGAAGCACGGCTCTCTTTTGGCGACGGTAAGCCGATAGGTGAATCAATTGAGATACTACCCTTTCAACATATGCAAAGAGCCAAGAAAGAGATATGGTTTCTTGGGGGTCGTTTTGGGAAAAGTTTCGTTATTATTATTATTATTCTTAATATAAGAAAACCCTGATGCTTGCAATGTTGCGTTGATAAAAGTAGGCAGATTTAACCGGGAGCTAGTGTGGTCATCGAATGAAAAGTTATTTTTTGAAGTGGAAACCCGGATCCATACGAAGGCTACAGGAGATAATGCGGGTCGAGCTAATTTTTTACGCTTTCCAATTTCTAAATGTGAACACATTTGTCTTTTAGTATTAACTTTTTTATTGTAATTCAATTTGATAAAAACTTTCTGCAATTCAAGTATGAATGTCAGCAATACATACTTCAAGGTGGATGGATTTTAACCCAGCTGGATTTAAAGCACTCGAACGTTACGATCCTAAAGTCGCGGTTCGAGTCGTGCAGCAGGCAATTCCTTACTGTCCATAACAAATGTGTGATAGCTGCTAAGGCTGTGCATGCTGCCACTAATCTAAAGGAATTCTCAAGAAAGCTACACTTGACCAAGAGAACTTGAGCAACTACCGCCCAGTTTCCCTTCTACCGTTCCTATCAAAGACACTCGAACGGGTCGTGGCAGACCAGCTGAACTCGTATATCGAAACCTCACACCTTGCTAGTAAGTTCCAGTCTGGCTTTAGAGCTAATCACTCCACAGAGTCAGCATTGCTTCGGGTATACAACGACCTACTTAGAAATGCAGACATGGGTAGAGTGTCTCTGCTTGTTTTGCTTTATCTTTCGGCAGCTTTTGATACCATCGATCACAAAGTTCTTCTAGAGCGCCTCTCATCTCGCCTGGGCATCACTGGCACTGCTCTGCAGTGGTTCAGGTCCTATCTCAGTGGGAGACTCCAGAGTATTGACGTGAATGGACAAAGATCATCCGAGGTACCTCTGAAATATGGGGTACCTTAGGGCTCAGTGCTAGGTCCGGTTCTTTTCACGGTTTATACTCTGCCTCTTGCTGATGTGATTGCCAAGCACAATCTAGGCTTTCACTTCTATGCAGATGACACTCAGTTGTACCTTTGCTTTGATCCCTCCCAGCCTTCGAGCACCTCAAATTCTCTCAACTCACTTGCTGCATGCATCGATGACATCCGCACATGAATGGCAGCAAATTTTCTAAAACTTAACGATGATAAAACTAACTTACTAGTTATGGGCAAACCCAGTGTGATCCAGAGATTGGAAAGGCTGACTCTCAAAATTGGCTCTGCCAGCATATCTCCAGTTGAATCAGCTCGAAATCTAGGTGTCATATTCCAAAGCGACCTCTCGTTAGACGACCAGATCAGCTCCACGCTCAAAGCTGCCTATTTTCAGCTTCATAACATTGCTAAAATTCGGGCTTGTTTAGATAAAGATACCACGTCCAAGTTGGTCCATGCATTCGTGACATCCCGTCTCGACTTCTGCAACTCACTGCTTACTGGCCTACCAGCATGTGCGATCAGGCGATTGCAGCTGGTGCAAAACTCGGCAGCTAGGCTTGTCTGTCGTGAGCGTTGCAGTTGCCACATTACTCCACTTCTCGCCGACCTGCACTGGCTACCAGTCAAGCAACGGATTGACTTCAAGGTTTTGTCGCTCACTTTTAGGTCCCTTCATTCTATGGCTCCAGCCTGTCTGTCAGATATACTACCCCATCAGGCAAAGCATCGTACCACTCGCTTTTCGGAATCCAACAGTCTAGAAATACCTCATACAAACCTTAAATCCTTTGGAGACCGTGCATTTAGTTCATATGCTCCCAAAGCCTGGAACTCCCTCCCGACCTGCGTCAGAACATCCCCTGACCTGACCACATTTAAAAGGAACCTAAAAACACACCTATTTAGGACAGCATTTAGCGGGTCCCTGTGATTCGTCCTTGATGTGCTTATGCGTGCTGACACTGCATGCTGCCACTAACCACATTTGCATGCTGACCCTGTGCATGTCACCCCTAACCATATTATTCATTTCGTTTGTTTTTCAAGCATGATTTTACTTACCATTCAATTGCATTTCACTTTACAGCAAATGTAAAGCGCCTAGAGAGAGAGAGATTAAGTTCTCTGAGGACGCTTTTTCAAGTGAATTATTATTATTATTATTATTATTATTATATCTATGTGTATACATACCGAAGAGTACGTTTTTAAAGCCTGTAACTCTACCCCGACTGACATCGCGTCATATCTCGATTTAATGAGATTCAAAAACATGACCAAAACCTAAATGTTCCTTACAACCTTAGCTCCGTCCGAGAGATCTGTCGTCTGAGTGCTCGCGTATCGTGCAATTATACATGTCTTGACCAAAGGCAAAAGAGGAATGCTTTTAATAGCTACCCAGTGAATTTTCCTTTTTTCCTGCGTTTTTGAGTGCTTACCCGGTACACGATTCAGCGTATGCAACTAAACAGGGGCCTCAGTAACCAGCGGCTGCGGGTGTCTTCTCACAGGTGCTTTTGCATACACGTCTAGGCATGATACTTGCTGTCATTGACTAAACTATTTGTGATCGTTTCACGCCCATCGAGTTTTAAAGCGCCAGAACAGAGAGTAAGCTCTCTAAGGGCGCTTAGAGCGCAGCAGATATGAATAGTAATTAGCGAATATTTTCATTCCATTTTGAAGAGTTTGAAGCTGCTGCCCGTCTGCCTCGGTAGACATGACTAAAAAGACCTAACCACTTAGCAACTCCGAAAATACGACGTCTCCTTTATTAAAGAATAAATTACAACCAATCTGGAAGACTACTATCGACCAACACGCCCAACGCGACCGATGCTCTGACGATTTTCGTTTAGCCCGATCTAGGGAAAAACATGGCGAATTCATCCGGTGAAACGCGTTTAATTCACCGTGTGCACTGCTTGGCCTTGCCCTTATAATGCTGCTCCTGTAGCCTCTCTCTGGATGCCTAACAGCCGTCCACAGAGGGCCATCGGGCCTCAGATGGGGGGGGGGTCGCAGGTGCGGGCGCGGGGCGGATGCCTTCCTGGGCCAAACTCTCCACGATCCCGTATTCCACCTCCGGGTCCTTTACAGCCGCCGTCTCGCTTCTCCTGGGCTTCCAACGTCAGACGCCCGATTCACTTAGTTTGGCATTGGCAGCGGCGTCTAGGGATGTACGACTGCTGTTGTGAAACCCCGATTGGCGCGCGCGCGATTGTCTCGAACTGTGTGGACGCGAAAGGGGTGGGGGCGCTGATATTAAGGCAGCCGCGGCGTGGGTGCGACAGCGTCGCGAGCCAGACAGTACGGTGGCGGAAACCGGCGGCAAGCAAATAGATGCTCGTAAATAGCAATTTACAATGCACTATTCGAAAAATGGATGTGTTCACCTGAAATTACGCGACCCGACTTTTTTGTGGCCATCTCTCTCCAACTGGCACGAAGTACCTGCTTACACTGCGCCTGCTTCTTGCGGATGTTACCAGTAATCATTTGGTAATGTTTTCTATACGGAATCTGTAAAGTGCCTAGAAAGAGATTCAGTTCGTTGACGGCGCTATAAGAATGTATCATTATTATTATCATTATTAATGATCAAAGTAATTTCCTGTAAAGGTCAATAATGTCAATATGCGAGGAAAATCCTGCAACGGTCACAGTGCACGGGCCATGCTCGGTGAATTGCACGTGGAGATTTCTAGGTTTCGTGGGCCGCTCCTCCCCGGCGCGCACGCGGCGCGTACGGGCCAGCACAAGTCGCCGGGACGACCGAGAGCACGATAGCGAGGCTCGCTTGCGCGAGTCGGTCAGAGCAGTGGGCGGAGCGACGCGCGTAAGGCCCGCCTAGAGCGGAAGCGACGGACCGAAAGAGTTTGCCGTTAACGTTATTGCTACTAGAGAGCCGACGTCGACGTTCCCGCTACGGCTAGCGGCGAGGCAGAGTCTAGCGGAGAGGCACTCCAGCACGCGTTATCGTCGTCGCCGCCGCCGCCGCCGCCACCGAGACGCATCTGCGATGAGGCGGCTCGTCTTTATTAGCTCTCCTCTCGGAGGTAAGTGGAGCGAGCGCCGGCTAGCTAGCTAGCTAGCTAGCGCCCGACCCGCAGTCGCGAGGGCGCGCTCGGCGGCTGAGATGCTCATCACTCGAAAGTACGCGATGGGCAGCAGCAGCAGCAGCAGCTCCGCGATTACCAATTAGGCGTCGCTCTGGAGAACTCTTCCTAGCGCCGCGTCGATGATGTCCGAGCTTCCGGTGCGTTCGGCGTGCAGCTGTAGGCGGTGGCCTGGCCTTCGTAGCTGCCTTGCAGCTTGCGGCAGCAGTCGCGCTCGGCGTGCTCGCGCGCAGCGGCTCAGCCTCAGCTCTGGGCAGGCCGCTTTGCCGCTTTTGCGCTGCCGACAGCACTTTTTCCCTTTCCGTTCGTACGCGTCCGGCGGTCGCGAGCCAGACCGACCCGAGGCAACGACGCCGGCCAGCATTTGGGCCGAGCCGAGCCCGAGTGGCGGCGACAGCTTCAGCTTCAGTCTCGTCACCTCGCGACCGTAGTCCGCCGCCGAACCAGGTTACACTGAAGCAGTTATCGTGTGACACCATGTGGCTAGTATTTTTAAATGGTGACAATGAAGATGTGCTGAAGGGCGTGGGCCGAATGCCGACGGCAAACTCTTTTAACTAACCATGAAAATCTTCTGCTTCTAATTCTCGTAAGTTGTCGACGTCTGTAATTCAAGATCGAAACCGTGCCACGCGGCTGCAACCGAAACGAGCATCCGCGTAGTAGCTAAAGCTAAAACAGCCAAGCTTCAACCTGCTTCCGGCAGCAGTCCTGACCTGTCTGACCGCACAAGGAAGTATCAAAGGATGTGAAGCAGAGCCCTGCTCACTCGGCGACCAAGGTCGACCTAGGTCACGTGGGTTCGAATCCTGCAGTGGGCGATCCCTTATTGCCAACTGCAAGTGGTGGTAATAGTCGTCTGCAGCATTACAAAACCAGACTGTTAAATGGGCTAATATTTATTAATCCATTTACGCAGCCGGCCGCCTGCTCTCCCCGACCACCTGTTCGTGGCATGCTGATGCTGGCGACATGTCATAGCCACAGAAAGCTGGCCATGGACTCTGCATGCATACATTATCAGCTGATCATGCGGCTGTCCGAATTCTTTTGATGCTGCTGCAATTGCCGACCACGGTAGGGGTCAGCGGAGGATGCTGGCTTGCTGGCGGCTGTGGTTGCTATTCAAACTGCCAGCAGCATGCAGCCTGCACTTCCCCAGCTAGCTCGAGCTCTCACTGGCAGTGAGTGACCTGCCCGACTCGGCTATGCAGAGCCAGGGCTCTGTAGGCCATGGCCTCGTGAGCCCTCGTTTTGCCCGCTGTCCTTTCTGCAGAGCACGGTCACAAGCTGGTATGAGCAGCAGTGTCAGAGAAGGTGTGCTTGCCAAGCATAGCAAAGAGGTAACAGATCAAAGATGCACTAGCTAGCATCTGGCTATTCAGTGCATGCCGCTCAATTAGCTCTGCGAGTCACGGCAACTCGGCTTGTCACCTCATCCCCTAACCAGTGCTCGCACACGACTAGGCAGTCGAGTGCCGACACTCGAAAAACTTCAACCGCTATGGCCTGGCCTTTGCAGACTCGGGATGGTAGTCTGCATAAGCAATCCATGTAATAAGTTATTAGTGGTGATATCTTGTAAGCACAGCTTTGATATCAAATATAATAATAATCAACCGACTAGCTATCCGTGAAACATGATAGACGATGGCATAAGTAATCAGAAGTTAACCCTCTTTCTTTAAAGAGAGAATGAGAAAGAGAGAGAGAGAGAGAGAGAGAGATAGAGAGACAGAGAGAGAGAGAGAGAGAGAGAGAGAGAGAGAGAGAGAGAGAGAGAGAGAGAGAGAGAGAGAGAGAGAGAGAGAGAGAGAGAGAGAGAGAGAGAGAGAGAGAGAGAGAGAGAGAGAGAGAGAGAGAGAGAGAGAGAGAGAGAGAGAGAGAGAGATCAAAGCTTCCACGTATGAGCTCTCATGCAAAATGTCTTATGCTTCGGTTTACCGTCACTGATGCTGTGTTTCTGAAAAAGGGCATTATATGAGACTCGTAGGCACAATCTACAGTAATAGCAACCTGAAAGTTGCACTGCTGCTTAGCAGACTCTCCCCCACATGACTATGTAAAGCTGCTTTTCGTGCACATTTTGTGTCTTTGTGCATGATATGCGCATTGTGAACGAGATGTATGTAGTGGTAGCATTATGCATATTAGTCTCACTGCTCAGTGCTCATTAGTCTTGGGGTCTAGTGGGTCGGATTTGTTGACAATAGCTGACAGCAATTTGTACCAGCCCGGTATCATGGGACATCTGACTTTTCAATGCTGCTTCTCCCTGTACCGTGCCTGATAATCAGAGCTGCAAAGTTGGCCAGTGAACTGTTGATCGGCTGACTTGACCTACCCTGGCAAAAAATTAGCAACTTGTGCATCAGACATGCTAACTGAGGTAAAGAATGTCAAGATGACCAGACTGTGACACTGGCCACGTCATTCCGAGCTTGCGCATATCCCATCCAGAGCTTCGGTTGCAATGTCATCACCCTCAGCAGCTACAGCTGCTGCAAGTAATTGCAGCCGGCTGAGATTCCCAAGCTGCAGAGTGGCATGGTTCTTGCTCTCAATGGGTGGCAAGCAGTGCTAACAAGCACACACGTAATAACCAAGAGCACAAGCCAGCAAAGAAGAGCTTGCAAGGATTGATGGTCACCTAAAACTGCCGTCTGCCATCTCATTCTGCTTCATTCTGCTATCTATAGCAGCTTAGACTTTGCAACTCTCCTTCATTTGTGCAGCTGCTAGTGCACATTCGTTGCATGTTGCACAGCACCAATGTGATTGCACTTTGGAGGCATGTTTCAGACATGTTTAGACTGCTACACATTCCTGGAAATGTCCTTAGCCCCCTCAACCCAAGGATAAGGTTCTTGCTCTTCACGATCCAGGTCGTTGAGTTCGATTCTTGAAATGGGTGATCCTTTATTGCTCCCTGCAAGTGGTGGTGATAACTACATAGGCTCTTCTGTCGCTATATTCACGAGGCTATTGAATCAGGCTAACCGTTACTAACTATTAGTTATCATCACATTAATGGCTTGATGGTCAGATGACCATTGATGGTTGCATAGCAAGAATGTGTTGCAAGGATGTGATAACACGGTAGTGGTCGCAGTGTCAACCTGATGCTTGGGGCAAGACTTGCAAACTGAGCGGTGCTCCAAATGAACTATCGCTATATAAAAGCTCACGTTGACCTATGACTGGAAGAGCAACTGTCTGTGAGAGGGGAGCCCCATAGAGGGATGCCGGTACCATGCACCAGGGAGTAAGTGCTATACGTCATCACACTGCACGGTCGGCATAGTTCATTGAAACGTTTGTGTGCACGTGCGTATGTGTGTGCGTGCGTGTGCGTGCGTGTGCGTGCGTGTGCGTGTGTGTGTGTGTGTGTGTGTGTGTGTGTGTGTGTGTGCACGCGAGCATCATGTGTTAGTTGATAAGAATTATCAAGCTCACATGCTAGGGCAGTGAGGGGAAAGTAATGCACTGCATGCATAAGGCAGGCTGACATGTGCATTTCAGTTCCGGCTTAGCTGCATCAGACCTTCAAAGGTGCCCTAGCTCACCGATTTGCTTAAATTCTCAGCGACCGGATTGGCTGCTGGGTCTTGCCTGGAGCAACATGATGCAGTTTCGACTCGTTGCAGCCTGCTTCTAGGAGGTGATGTCATTCAGTGGGTGCACTTGAGAGCTGTTTTGGGTGGCCCTTTGTCCCAGTTGGTGCCGAGCGTCTTATTATTAGCATGCAGAAGGGTCGGTTACACAGTCGAATGATGCCTTCCTAGCTGCAGTCTAGCACAGGTGTTGCTGGAACTGCTGCTGCCTGCATATCTTGACGTGTATGCAAATATGCAGGGCGAAAGCGTTTCTTCAATGAGCTAGTATTTGGCAAGTTGCACCCACCCATGCCATTTACCTTAGCCGACCGAACAGCCAAGCCAGTTTATGCGCTCGCTGCCTCCCCCAGACCTACAAATTGCACTCCGGCCTCTCAGCTGAGAGCCACGCGAGTCATGCAGATGATGTGCTTAGCACTATGCTAGTGAGTGGCTGCCACTGACATAACATAACATAACTTCACCACCGCTGCAGCTTCTTGAGTCGGCCATCTCCTGTGGAGGCCTCAGCATCTCCTGTGGAGACCGACACCTGCAGTCCATGCCTGCACTAATCCTTAATTGCCGACTGCAAAGAGAAGGGGGGGGGGCTATGGCTACGTGATGGCTCATCTGCAAATGAGGCTGTTGAATCGGTCGGCCTTTGCCTCAGCCCGGCCGGTGCAAGGCATGACATGGGAGAGGGGGAATCATTGAAAGGTCTGCAAGTATCAATAGGAAGACTAGCGCCTGGGGATCCTTGACTGTAGGTCTCCCGTCGGAAGAATCTAGCTGCAGCCACACAGTGACAATGCACTGCAGCCAGCTGCTCACGGAGCCAGCAGCGTGGCAGGCCTCTGCCGAATTCCTGCCATCCAGCCAGAGTTTTGGGGCAGCCTCCATTCAACCTCCTTTGTCCTGCTTCGGGTAGCCTCTTTGGTCGGCCAGCCATTGAGCCGCTGCCGCTGCCGCCGCTGCTGCCGCTGCCGCCGCCGCTGCTGCCGCTGCCGCCGCCGCCGCTGCTGCTGCTGCTGCTGCTGCTGGTGCTGGTGGTCTGCGGCTCGTGCTCGTGTCTTGATGCTAAGTGCTGGGCTGCTGCTGCTGCTGCCGAGTCACCCAGGGCTGCCCGTACAGCTCCACTGCTGGGGTCATGACCGCTCATTTTGATCATCTCTCTCGGAGCTGAAGCCACAGCTTCCTCCCCAGGTCGACCCGACCGAGTGTCGCCAGGCGGCTCCTACCTCTATGCGAGTGGCAGCTGTTGCGCAGCCAGCACTCGGACCGATGTAAAACGCCTTCGGTTCCACTCTCCCCTAGCTGTGCGAGGTTCACCTGCAGGGGGCGGGCTATGGCGCATGGCCAGGCCATGCGTACTCCTCTTGCCTGACGTCGACAGGGCTTTAATTACGTCATCACAAAGTGGTCCAAATTACTTGACAGCTGCTTGTTGTTGGCCGACTGCACCTGAGATTTTGCTTGACACTATCACACATCAGACCATTCATAAATTTTGACGTCGTTGGAGAGTGAGTTCCTGGGAAACATTAGTGGTGAATGCAAACCGTTGGATTACACAAAGGGATCTGAGGAGGGGAGTGGCCATTTTGCCTCCACCATGAAGACTCTTTATGGCTTGGTATCGTACATGGTCAATATAGCCGAGTAGTTCATCGGTTAGACTTGCTCCATCAATTTTTTCAATAATAGGCAAGGATGCAGGGATGCCGGTGAAACCCAGAGAGAGGGTTTGTGTTAAGCTGCCTTGGCACTATCGACTTTTCTCCTTGTCGACACCGACTTTCCTCCTTGTCGACACCGACTTTCCTCCTAGTTGGAGCGTTTACACTATCGATTCAGGAAATGCTGATGGCCGACTGCTCTCATGCTTGAGGCTGGTATGCAAGAGGGTTTCCCCAGAAAAGCTCTCGAGCCATCACCCGACGAAATTGAGTTTGCTGCTGCAGTCATAATTGTAAAGTAGTTGATAAGAGTCTAAATTAAAGGAAAATAAGTACAAAAAGCTTTTTTCGGGAAGCGTATAGTGCTAAGTAATGTGCACCACTACACATTTGTTGGTGGATTTCATAAATAGACGTACGACATCGCTTGTGTAGAAAAGGGTTGAGATGACTACAAGGTATAAGCATCCCATGTTCAAAGACTTGCTCTGAACGTCTCAATATAACTCGAGCCTATGAGCGTCAGCCATATTTATTGTGGCAATGGGGTATATGTGATGAGCCCCAGGGTTTTGTTTGGTTGGCTGGTCCAACTAGAAGTCAAAAAGTAGAAACAGCTTCTTCATGAGAGTCGGTCGACTTGGCTCGTCCCTCCAACGTGTGGTGACGTAGTACCATAAACCAGAGAGAAACCGTGGTCCAAAATCGGCACCGATTATGAGGAAAGTCGATAGTGTAAATGCAGCTTTAGAGTAAGTGGCATACAGAGAGTCAGTGTCAGAGGTCAAGTGAGTGAGTGAAAGGGTGGCTGCCAGCCCTGCACAAAATAAGCACTCGGGAGGATGAATGGCTAGCACAACATAATCTGGCTGTACATGAATGAGACAGCAAAGGGATGACCTGATGCCTCAATGTTTGATGCTTCATCAGTGGAAAAGTTGTTTCGGGAGACGTCCAGGTTACCAGAGCTGTAATCGGTAGGCGTTGAGCAACGATTTCTTTCGAAAGGCTAATAGGCTGCATGCGGTATGTTCTGAAGGTTGCTAACCGTTGCACTGAAATGTTCACCGAGAGGCGCAAAAGAGATGAGGTGAACCCTGCCCCGACCCTACCATCGTGGCAGGTGACAGTTGAATTGCATCGTATAAACTTATTAATTAATCCAATTTAATGCTGTTTGGGATTGATAAAAGAGAAGAGTCCAAGGCCAAGTTTAGATTAAGGCTACTTACGGCTAGCAAAGGCTGACCGAACTCGAGATCTTACTGGCTTTCCTGCCATTCTCTCTATTTCGGTCTCTCACTCTGCATTGACCCCTGCATCTCATTCTCGACCTCTCCACCACCCCCTCTCTTCCTACCGGTATCTCTCTTCTATCTCTCGAAATTCAATCGTCTTCAGCTGTCTATTGTCTCACTGGGTTGTCTTGTGTGGGCGTGCTCTACCTATGCAGCGAGCACTGCATAGGTAGAACACGCCCACACAGATGCCTATCCTAATGTGTGCTATAGCCAGCCGTTTACCAGCTTGGGGATCGCCCGGTTAACACCACTTACGTGTGGCCTTGGGTGAAAAGCCAGCCCTGTGTGTAATAGTTGCAGTATTAGTAGTATTAGAACTATTAGTACTAGAAATTGCAATCGAAGCAAAAATAGTAGTTACCACGATAGTGTCATTGCAGTCTCTGCGTCTTCGAAACTGTGGACTTTTACGATGTCCATCCAGCTACAGCTAGTGTAATAACTTTGACCTCGGCGTGTCGTTATTCTTTGCCTATTATGCACAGTTTGACCTTATTTTTATTACCTTAAAAACCTTTTTCAGCAGCTGCCTTGCGTGTGCAGATTTAATTTTTTCATTTTCTTGATTACGAGGTGAAAATATGTGCACAAGTTGAAACCAGACCACAGCTAACAGAGGTTACGGTTGTCACTGCACATATGACACAAACATATTAGCTAATTTAACAGCCTCATTTGTATAGTGGCAGAAGAGCCTTAACGGCCATCACCACTGCTTGCAGTTGGCAAGAAAGAATTGCCCACTGAAGGATTTGAACCCATGACCTCGGTCATGTAAAGAGTGAGAACCTTAATGCCTGCGCTATCACGGCCAGACTCGGCCCATCGTGGCCACTATAGGCAGGTAATGCTAAACCGCCTGGCCGAGATTGACACTTGTGTCGTTAGACATGTGGTTAGGCATAGTGCGTTATTCAAACGAGACTCTCCTGTGTCTGCACCGGCAGTCACACGAAGCCACTTTCCTTGCAAATTTGTCTGCCAACTGTGGCCGGCCCCAGTAGTGGCTCCCAGTGACTGGAATACAGCTTGCATGGAGTGAGTCACCTTTTGATCTTGTAGCTCAGCCGTCTTCCGGAAACGATCCTTGCAGCTCGTAGTCTTATTCTGCAGGTCAAGTCGATGGCATAATAATAATAATACATTTGCTTAGCACCTTTAGAGAATTAAATCTCTTTCTGGGCACTGTACATATGCTCTAAAGGAAGCACTTGACTGTGGAGCTGACGTGGTCATCTAGTGAAAGGTCTCTTTGGAACAGGGCACATAGATTTCGTGGAGATGCTATGGAAGATATGCTGGCAGAGCCGATTTTTGAGTGTTAAGCTTTTCAATTTCTGAGTAACTCTAGGTTTTCCCATGGCTAATAAGTTGGTTTTGTCGTCATTCAATTCGAGAATGTTTGTTGCCATGCAAATGCAAATTTCAGCTATCAACATTGAATATCAGCGAATTCCAGTAATACTTTCAGCAAGGGAGTTGAGAGAGTTTGACGGGCTGGAAGGCTTGGAGGGATCAAAGCATAAGTACATTTGCGTGTCATTGACATAGAAGTGAAATATTAGATTGTGCTTGGTGATTACATCGGTGGGAGAGAGGGACAGAGGAGAGAGTGTGTGCGCATGTGTATGTGTGTGTGTGTATGCGTGTGAGTGTGTGTAAGTTACGAAGAGAAGTGGATCAAGCAAAGAGCCCCAGGGTATCCCGCACTCTAAAAGCTCCTCTGATGATTGCTGCCCGTTGATATCAATGCTCTGGAGCCTCTAAACCAATACAGATCAGTGCCAGTGAAGCCCAGATAAGATGAGAGACTCTCGAGAAAGCCTTGGTGATAAACAGGATTAAATGCTGCCAAAAGGTTCAGCAAAATGAGTAAGAGAGACTTTACCTAAGTCTGCATTCCTGAGAAAGTCATTATAGCATGAAGTAATGTTGACTCGTGTGAAGTGATTGGCTCTCAAACCTGACTGGAACTTGCTAGGTTTGAAGTTTCAGTATATTACACAACTTGTTCCATTGTCTTTGATAGCAACGGTAGTAAGGAGACTGGGCAGAAATTGCTCAAGTTCTTTTAATGTAGTGCTGCTCTCTTAATTAATGGCTCAACAACAGCCATCATGAAGGTACAGGGACAAGACTAGTCCAGAAGAAGAGTCCAAAGAAGTTCCAAGAAGAGTTCAAAACAAGGCAAGAAAATAAGCTGCATCATATTCACTGGCGTCTGCCAAAAAATCGCCTGCAAAGGTGTTGTAGGCATGATTCGTAAAATTATATCGGCATTGGTTTAAAATGCTGAATATACGCCTTGGACTCAGTGGATTCTATATAGTTCACCTGTTTATTCCATCGCAAATATGCCTCTGAGTGGCTCCGAGTAAATTTCCATCGTTTCCATTGGCTGTTGTGCACAGAGATGCCGTGAGCAGCTGCTCTGGAGTGCTAGTGAAGCCACTCGGAATCTGTTGGACAATACTCAAGTGTTTGCTGCTTCTCTGATGTTGCTTGATTACGAATGCTTTAGGTATGCTCGGCTGGTGCTGCATCCTGTGTCTACTGGGATCCGCTCGACTGGCGACTCTGCCAACCATGACGCTCGTCGGTCAAAGAAACAGATCTGTTGCCTTGGGACATAGCATTAGCTTTGAATGCCGATACACTTCCGACGAAGCTCCTGGTGTGGAGGTGAGTAGCCAGTGGTGCATTGCCAAATGTACCACTAAGCTTACCACGGCTGACCTGCTGCAGGGCTGCTGTCGGCAAACAAGTAGCATCTACTTGGTTGCTTCACATTTTAGCTAGCACTGAATGGTAGCCAAGGCCTTGGTTGGCCGCCTCCTCGTTCCTCCTTAGCAGCGGATTGTATTGTGCCTTCGACCGAGCTGATCGAGTCGCTACCACACGGAGCATCTTGTCGAGGTCATGGCCTTGCTCCTTAGCATTAGCCTGGCTTCTTTCTTTGTTTGGCCTGCATTGGGATCCAGGTGATGATTGGTTGTGTGGGGGAGAGGCGTTGACAGCTACTTTTCTAGTTTGCAGGAGAGGACATTCGTTCGAGGTGGCAGGGGTGTGTCGGCCAGTTTAAAAAATAAATATTGAATAAATCCTAGCTGATTAAACAGCCTCTTTTTTGTATAGCGACAGAAGAGCCTTTACGGCTATCACCAAGGATCGCCCACCGCAGGAATCGAACCCACGACCTCGGGACCGAGGTCGTGAAAGCAACCGCATTACCTAGTGTGCCATGGCGGCTCTATTTGGCAGGACTCGTGCTTGTGGATTGATGACTTAAGCGGGCCTGCCTGAGGGAGGATTGGCTTGGAGTTGATTCAAGTAGGGTTAGGGCTATCGGGTAGAGATGTTGGGAGAGGTCCTGGAGGCAGCATGCTGCAAAGGACCAACCGCACACCGTCTGCTGCTGGAAGCTGCACGTGTGGCTCTCTTGTCAGCCTGGGTCTTAAGCCAGCCGAGGCTGCTAGTCGTCTTTGTGGTGACCCTGCTGCCACAGCCATCGAACAACAAACCGAAGGCTGGTGGTCAGCCACCAAGCCACACCCCTCCTTGCCTGCTCGGCCACTGCTGGGGCCCGCCGCAGCTGCTGCTGCAGAGAGAGCAGTGTTACTGAAGGCTGATTGATAACCGAGTCTGAGGAGAGGCTTGCCAATACATGGTTATGGGTGCTTATTTTAAAAACGTAGCACACGATGAACACAGCCGTCTATTCGTGCCATCGTGATTGTTTAACCACCACTTCCTACTATCCAGCTTTTGGTTAGTCGACGACAGAAGGTCCTAGAAGCATCGAGTGAAGCAAATTTACAAATTTTCTTTCGTCAATGCTGACTTGCAAATAGGGAGTACGCTTTCGTACAGCACCTTACAGCACCGGTATGCTTTCCAGTATGCCGTGACCGTGCTGTCCTACCAATATGCACTCATGCACAACAATCCTCTGCAGTATGGCTGCCACTGATGTGGCTGTAAATTCATTCCAATACTAAGAGGGTTTTGTATTAAGCCAGGCATTCTAAAGTAATGCAAAGCGTGTGAAAATAATTATTGACAGGCCAAAAACAAGCACAGATGCTGCTGGTATGCATTCGTTTAGTGTGACATCACCCTTCACGGTTCTTTAGGGTTTACATTGTCTGGCTGGGCTTAGAGGCCACGAGCTTCTGCATTGTCTCTTCTGCTGTAGCACAATCAAATGAGCAAGAGTTTTACTCAAAGGTTGGCGACTGGTGTACTAGTAGTACTTCACTGGCATACCCGTTTGCATAGGGTCGCTATCTTGCTGCGAAATGTGTCAACCCCCAAGCAGAGTGTTTTGAGGTTTTGAAATCAAACCTGCTTGACCAATGATAACTTGAGTAACATACTTTTTGACGAATCCTTGTCTCGTGCTGGAGCAGTGGCCCAGCCAGTCGCCTGATTTGAACCCCATAGTACGACTATGGAGTGACTTTGACTGGCGGCTGAGGCAGGGTAGGGTGCTCGGCCTACACCAGTAGCCTACCATTTCAGTAAACTCAGGCTCTGTGGAATGTGCTGCTGCTGCAGAAGAGACGCACGGCAGACACTTGTGGCCTCACACGGCTGGCTGGCCAGGCAAAGGGAGGTCTTAAAAAGGATCGTGGTGGGATGACGACACACACTAGACGAATTCATGCCAGCAGAATGTGTGTTTGTTTCTGTTGTCAATAAATATTTCCACTTGCTCCGCATAACAGTAGTGTGTCTGGCATAGTAGAAAATCCTCTTCTTTCCCGAACGACTAGAGCAGCCACCGCGCTGTGTAGTGGCGGCTCTAGTGCGAGGATTTCTTGCACCACGAGTGTATGTGTTAAACTCTCAAAAAGACGCCGGGCTCACGAAATTCCCCATTCTGCAGCACGCCAGCCAGGCAGGACCACGCATTCGTGACATTCCAACTAGACATCTCTGGTGTTACTCCCTTCTCGTGGGTCTTCCGGCCTTTGGCAAGAAGGTGCCCACAGTGAGTTTGCACTGTGCTTGCATGCAAAGCGCTTTGGTAGAGGACACTGGAAAGAGAGAGAAGCCCAATCGCTGCTGGCTGTAGCTGAATGATGCTTGACCTGACTACAGGGTCGGCAGTATTGGATCCCCGCACAGCCATTCACAAAATAGCTGCCCACCGGAACTAGTACGGGACTCAAGGTTTTTCGTAGCATCGGCTTCACACATGCCGAGTTCAATCTCAGCCGCCTCTGGCTTTTGCAGCCGTGCGTCGTGCGGGTGATTGATTGTATGTACACTAGCTAGTGTGATATGATGGCCAGCTTCTTGCTAAATTTAGACGGCTTCATGACAGTCCAGGCATTTAAAGTAAGATAGCACTGTCTGCTCTTCTAGCATGCACCCATCTGCCTGAAAAATGCTCAGAATGCTGGATGCACACAGCCCTGGCACTCGGCTATGTCGTCTACCGTCGGTCGTGGTTATGAATGCTCCCCTCGCTTGCAGTACGAGTGGCGCTACTGGGAGCCCTGCTCAACTGGCCAGAAGCCGAGCTACTTGCCGAAGCTCGTAGTTCAAGGTCGGCGGCCGGAATATCTGTTCAACGCCTCCTACTCATTTGCGCCCACCATCCCACCGGGAGGCCGACTCGCAGGGCTGCTGGGCACTGGCGTCGTATCGCTGACCATTGTCAACACGAGCGCAGTGTTCGCGGCGACCAATTGTCCCGTCGTCCTGTTCGTCTGCGTCGCAGTGAATCAGTTCAGCTACGAGGCATCTGACGAGGTGCTGGTCAATTTGTACGGTACGGTGCACCGGCTTTCGGTGGCAGGCGGGCGTGCTCGGGCCGGCCGCTCTTGCCAGGCGGGCTTGCTCGGGCTGCGCGCTGGTTTCATCGCCTCACGCTGGTTTCATCGCCTCACGCATCTGCCACGCTGTCGCCCGTCTCTCGTACCTCAGACCCTGCGCACATCACGGCAGCTTCGTCGGTGCTGCTCACGGTCGACGAGCTGTCAGCTGTCAAGCTGCCGTGTGAGGCCGCCGGCATGCCTGCGCCCGCGACGCTCTGGACCAAGGCGGTGGACGGTCGTCAGAGCGTGCTGCCATCTGGCGGCTACTCGTTTGCGGTAGGCAAGCCGCCGCAGCCGCCCAGCTGCCTGCCTGTCGAGTCCACGCGCGCTTCTTGCTGCACCCGCCACCTGCATCCTGCTGATGACCGGGATGGTGGCTCCTCGCGTAGATGTGTCGAGTTGCGTTTTAGCGTGCAGAAAGATTAACATTGCTTGCCCCTCCCCCTGACTGTTTGGTCAGCTGACGGCGGCACTGCGCTGCTGTTCCACGACTATCTGTGGTCCGCTGCGATCGACTTGCGTGGCTCTACTGATAGGCTGCACGAAGATCCGACAGTGTTAATTATAATTATTGAGTATTATGCAGCACCGTGTTTACACAGCGTATCTTCCAAGTTTCACGGAATTCTTCTCGTGTTGCTGCGAATTGTCTGAAAAACCTGTCTGCCAAGTTCTGCCCAATTGCCGGCTTGTCTGAGCACAATACCATGTGATATGTAATTGTTAGCAGAGCTTTGCCAAGCAAGTGAATCGCAGTGGATAGGAGCTATTTTCGGTAACCACCGGTAGTGTCATGCTAATAGCTCTGATAACCGACTGAATTACCGTCGACATGGGCCAGTTGGGAATGCCGTTTGCGTCACGTGTCAGTTGGTCTGATTGGCAACAGGCACCTTAAAAATTTGAAACGGTTTGATGAGAGACATTTCCCTTCTGTGTGCAGCATGCATAATAGCACTGGTTTACTAGAAAGATTAATCAAAGAAAGAGAGAGAGAGAGAGAGAGAGAGAGAGAGAGAGAAGCAGCCAGCTTTAAGTGGCATGCACCGAGGTCGCATCGCAGCAGCTTCTGTCGACAACTGAAGGGTGTGGCTTGTTGCTGTCGGGAATTTAACCTGGCCCTGAAGCGAACGTCGAATGCGAGCATTATATCAACTGCCACATTTTATCCTAAACCATGGCCAAACATCACCAATCTACGTAGCGTTACCTTGGCTTTTTGGCGCAATTGCACAGCACTAGGGTCAAGGAGCAGCAGCACCAGCAGCTGCGCACATGACGTCAGTTGCTGACACGTCATCTGCCATTTTGGCTCCAGGGGCAGCTTCCGTCCTTCGTGGCATCTGTGCAGTCAGCTGGCGTCTACACCTGCTTCGCCCATAACGACTACGGAAATGCGTCCAAAACGGTCGAGGTCGTCATCAGATGTATGAAGTGCCCACTTTCGGCTTCGAGCGCTGCCGCGAATGCGTGAGGCCGCCACCGGATGTGCAGCGTGTGTGCCGTGCGCGACACTTTGCCGACGAGCCGTGCGCAACACTTTGCTGTGCACACTCTCTTGCAGACAGGCCCAAGGTGGATGCGGTGAGACCGCGCGTGGCGCAGGCAGTGGGATACTACGCGTCGCTCGTGTGCACGGCCACGAGCGGCGAGCCCGTGACGGCGGCCTGGTGGCAGCACAATGGTCGGGTCGTGGCCCGGTGGTCGGATGCAGCAGCAGCAGGGGTGGCCGGCACCAGCGGCAACGTTGGGGACGCCGAGCAAGTGGTCAATGCCACTGACCACGATCGGTGAGGAATATGCCTGCACTCTCTCTCTCTCTCTCCCTCTCCCTCCCTCTCCCTCCCTCTCCCTCTCCCTCTCCCTCTCCCTCTCTCTCTCTCTCTCTCTCTCTCTCTCTCTCTCTCTCTCTCTCTCTCTCTCTCGGTACCGGCACCTGCTGCGCTATTCTGTCGGTTTTCACACTGCCGATTGAGTGCGAGCCCGAGTGGGATACTCCAACCTAAGAGTATGTCTGCTTTGCACCCTATCGGGTCGCACAGATGAGTGAGTGCACTTCCTGCATGTCTGTGGACTTGCCTGTGGTATGCCTGCGAGTACTGCTGCTCAAAACTTCCTATAGGGATCAGTTGTAAGCTGGTGACACTTGCAGTGGTTATTGCCTGACTCGAGCTGGCTAGAATCAGCATCTCAGCTTTCCGATAAGCTTAGTGTATGGATGCAGCAAAGCCTGACACATAATAGTGTCTCTCTGTCACACACACACACACACACACACACACACACACACACACACACACACACACACACACACACACACACACACACACACACACACACACACACACACACACACACACACTGTCTGTCTTCCTGTCTCTGTCTGTCTGTCTGTCTCCATCTCTCTCCCTCTCCCCCTCCCTCTCTCTCTCTCTCTCTCTCTCTCTCTCTCTCTCTCTCTCTCTCTCTCTCTCTCTCTCGGCACCATCTGCTCCTGCTGCCACTGCAGAGCGTTTTTGGGTCATGTGGAGTGCCTGCGTTGCCGACCCAGCAGCAGCTGGTGCGTTCGAATCTGCAGGCTCACGGGCTTTGCTGCTGATCGCTCGTTACACAGCTTGCCAGTGATTCGAGGCTTGTTGTTTTGCAACGGGGGAGGGGGTATAGGAGGTGCTTCCCAAGCAGGTCGCACTGTACGAACGCCGTGTCCGCAGGCCCGCGATAGCCGACCCGGCTATTAATGACCTGCACACCACTCGTGTTCGTCTCCTTGGCGACTGCTGCAGATTAATCCTGAAGAAGCCCACCGTGTCCGGTCTGCTGTGCATCTCGGAGCTGCAGCTCGGGGTTATGCACTCGGACTACCAGCAAGTGTACACGTGCCACTTTGCCAACTCGGTCGGAGCATCGTCGGCAGCTGTGGAGTTGATCGGTAAGCAGTTGGTCGTTGGCATGCAGATTTCCTTACGGTTGTCAATAGGCAACGGGTGGCCTGGTGTTGGCTGCCTGTGTGCATGTGTGTGCATGTGTGTGTGTGTGTGTGTGCTCGCGCTCGTGCAGGCAAGTGTGCGTGTTTGGGGTGGCAGCAGTCAATTGAAAGCAATCGCGGCTATTTACCGACTTGGCCTGGGCCCAGCGATTGCTTCTGCCTCAAAGATAGAGGAGTAGGCCTGATTATTTTTCTGGTCTTCTTTTAGCATCAAGCAAGCCTCGTCCGACGTATGGCGACGGCAGCGTGAAGCCGTACCGCGGCGAGACGAGCAGCAGCGCCATATTGCGCGCCTCGCTGCTCCTGCTCCTGCTCGGCTTCCTGCTCCACGACCTGTTCTAGAACAGCGGTCCAGCAGCAGCAGCAGCAGCAGCAGCAGCAGCAGCAGCGTGACGCCTCCGCAGGCGCCACCGCCTCTCTCGGTGCCGCATTGCATTTTTACTTTTTATTTTTCAACCGCTCGGTATTGTACCGGCATCTCGAGCATCCGCCCATGACACGGCAGCAGGGACGCAGTGCAGCGTCCGCCGACCTCCGAACTGTGTTGAGCTGCAGCAGCAGTCGCCGAGCTGCGGCAGCTGCTGCTGCTGGCCGATGCGTCACCTTGCAAGCGAGAGGCCGTCCGGCTGCCTTCTCATCCGACTGCGATGCAAGGAGCAGGCGAGCAGAGGGGAATGGAGCAGCCCTGCCAGCCTGCCCTTCGGGAGCGTGCCTGTCGAGCTCGCCGCCCTGCGAGTCCTGACCGGCCATCTAAGGGCTGCAGTCGGTCCGGTCGACCGGTTGCCTGCGGCTTTGCCGTAAAGCCAGCGCCACTTGTGAGAGTCACTCTGCGAGACTCTCGAAGCTGCTGCTGCTGCTGCCCTCGATTGGTCTTCGTGCCTGGCCTTCGCAGGGCGCCGCCCACCGTGCCTGACCTGGGCACTCGTGTGAGTGCGGCAGTGCAGCGGCTAAGGCAGGTGGCCATTTTGTCACACTGACTAGAAGTAGCCGGACGAAGTGTAAGGTGGCATGTATGTCTGGGCTGTATGTTGGGACATGGACTGGCGGAGCCGACGACAGCAAGCAGCGCGTGTGACGTAATGTGACATACATCCAGCACTGGGCATGCCTTCCAAGTGTAGACACCTTTCTTTCTTTTTGGCATTCGGTGTTGATGCGAGCGCCTGCGAGCGTGCTAGCACCTTAGCAGCCGAGACATTCTCCGAGGAGGAGCTGTGCCTTGAATAAAGAGAACTGTGTCACACCGGTATGGAGTGACCAAAATGGCTGGCTCTGCCCTTACTGGGTGCTAATCCTCTCCCCCCTCCCCCCCTCCCCCCCCCCCCCCCCGCCGGTCTCATTTCCGGCTGCTGCCGAGTCGTGCGGCCGCTCGGGCTCGGCGGGGGGGGGGGGGGGTCGGGGCCGCTGCGAGGCAGCAGCTTCTTTGCTGCTCTACGGCTGCTGCCTCGCAGCGTCTGCTGCATCGTCCCTGCATCGGCCGCTTAACCGCCGCGTAGGCATGCAGCCGCGGTCCGCGCGCGTCTGCACCACCGGTGCCGGCAGCTGTGTCCTGTGCGCTGTCGCTTCGTGGCGCAGAAATGTCTGGATGGCTGCCAAGAGCCGCGTGAACCTTTGGTCTGTGCTCGAAGAACGTGGCGCCTGCACATGCAGGCTGCTGCTCAGATGCCGGATGAGCCGGCACCTGAGCCGCCGAAGAAAGTCGGTTCGGCAGAGGGCAGCCCGGCATCCGGCCGCACCGGCTTCAGTCGGTGGTCTGTCCCGAGGGAGGGAGGGAGGGAGGGAAGGCAGGCACCACGAAGGTCGACCGATAAAGTTCATGGTGAGGCGGCATATCTACTTAAGTGTGGCAATGTGCAGTGAGTTGCACTCTCAGCGTTGAGCCGAGCGAAAGTTGCTCAATCGCGGTTCCACAACCTGTGACCGTCCTTAAAAGGTTCTCCGAGGTTTCTGCATGCGATGTGGCTACCTTAATAAGGTCTAGGAAAAAGAGCTCGTCTCCTGAAGACCCTATACCTTCATCTCTGTGGTCTTCACTAGCAGACCAACTTAGCCCTGCCATAACCAAGATTTTTAATGCTTCTCTGGGAAAAGAGGTCGTCCCCAAGTCCTTCAAATCGGCAATCGTTAGACCCATACGTAAAAAGCCTGGACTAGATACAGAGGTCCTTGTAAACTATCGCCCAGTTTCCTTTCTTCCTTTCTTGTCAAAGATTCTCGAAAAAATTTTTGGTAAGCAGCTGGTTGAACATATTGAAAATTATTAATTGTCAAACATTTCAATCAGGGTTCAAGAGGCAGCACTCCACTGAAACTGCTCTCCTCCAGATAAACAATAACATTCTACGTGGCAATGATGACGGGAATGTCACTGCCCTAGCTCTGCTAGATCTGTCAGTTGCCTTCGACACCGTTGATCACGATGTTCTACTTGAACGACTGAGAACAACGATCGATCTGGCAGACGGAAGTACTAGCGTGGTTTAAATCGTACTTTTCTGATCATGTTCAATCCGTGTCGTGTGGGGGTCAGGTCTCACACACGAGAAAGGTCACCTGTGGAGTCCCTCAAGGGTCTGTACTCGGTCCCTTACTGTTCTCTATTCATACACAACCTCTGGGAAAGGGATTAGGGCCCATGGAATAGGATATCACTTCTATGCTGACGATACTCAGTTGTATTTGTCATTTAAACCGTCGGAATCTGCTGCGGCAACTGAGAAACTGAATGCTTGCCTTGCCGATATTCGATCCTGGATGTCGGAAAACTTCCTGAAATTAAATGACGATAAAACCGAACTGCTTCTCATAGGACACCCTAAGCGTGTGGCTGGATTAAAAGGCTTTGCTGTTCTATTAGATGATGCTATTGTGCGACCTTCAACACGTGCTCGTAATCTAGGTGTCGTTTTTCGACAGCTGCCTCAATTTCAAAAGCTTCATTCAGAAGACTGCCTCTATAGCTAGCCATCACATCCGATCCCTATCCAAGATTAGAAGCTGTCTCTCACAGTGGCTTGTAAAAAATTTAACTAGCTCTTTAGTTCTGTCTCGGCTTGATTATTGTAATTCCCTTTTGGCTGGGCTGCCAAAGAAAGCTATTATGCCACTACAGTTGACTATGAATATGGCTGCAAGGCTAGTCCTCAAGTCCCAGAGGTTTGAGCACGTGTCTCCTTTGCCAAAAGAGCTAGGATGGATGCCGGCTGATCAACGGATGCAGAGCAAAGTTCTTACGCTGACCCACAAGGCCCGCCATGGCTTGGCTCCTTCGTACCTAGCTGAACTGCTGCATCAGTTTCAGCCTGTTTGCGCCCTCAGGTCCTGTGTGGACAATAATTCTTAAAGACCGTTGGCCACGGAAGCTTTAGCTCTGCAGGTCCTAGATTGTGGAACTCGCTTCCACAATACGTACGCAACGACAACAACTCTCCTACTGCCGACTATGGCTCATCCTTTTCAGTGGTCCTGAGCTGCGACTTCCATGCTACTCTCTACCTCAACTGCTCTCCTGACTCTGCTATGCTTTCCACTTTCTCTTTGTTGCGTGAGACGAAGTCTGTTGGCTACCGAATGTGTACCGAAAGCAGCTTAGGCTGTGAGTGCGCTATACAAAAATCTCCTGCATAACACCCACATGGTCTTTATGACTTCGTAGAATTACAGACGGAGATACGTTGCATTACATTACCGATCCTGTTGATAGGGCTAAATAGTGCATAATGCGAGAGCCGCTTAATGGAATAAATATTATTGCCCGCTGCCCGCTTGAGTGCCATGTCACTACTTTGAGGTCAGCTGGGAATAGGGCATGACAGCCGAATGTCTCCTGAATGTCTGCCGCGTGGGTTGGCTGTCATTTAGATAGACTCTTGGCAGGCCGATAGATCAGGGCAGGGATTAGGTGCTCCATCTTCACGACCCCCAGGTCGCTTGATCGAGTCTTTCTTAGTCCTACCGTTGAGGCTCTTCTGCCGCTATAGAAAGGAGACTGTTGCAACAGCTAGCATTTCTTTGTTTTATCAGTGCCAGCCACCAACCTTAGAGTTAGAGCCGTGCTGTGTGCGCGCAAAGCTTTAGGAGCCGATCCCAGGCAGCACCGACTTTCCATGAGCAGCAGAGGCGGTGGTGGCGGCAGACAAAAACGCAAGTAAGAATCGAGGCACGGCAGTACATGCAAGAAGAGACTTAAATAAATAAATACTAGCTGATTTAACAGCCTCTTTTTGTATAGTGATAGAAGAGCCTTTACGGACCTCAGGGCCGAGGTCGTGAAAAGCAACCGCCTTAACTAGTGAGCCGTTACGACTCACCAGACTTGCTTTAAAGACACTTAGTCCATGTGGAAGGATGCATTTTTTGCGTTCAATGCTTGCATGACCGGCTCGTCAACTCAACTTCCTCCTCGATGTGCACAATACTCTTTGCCGATCTTGAGAGCTTACTTGCAAGCAGTGTGAGTGTGTGTGTGCTAGCAGTCAGCACGTGTCACTTCATCAGTTTGTTGCTGTCGTGTTGGCACACAGGTTTGCATTCACACCTAAAGAAAATTCGCCATCGTAGTAGGCACGTAAGGAAGAATACGCCGACCCCGCCTAATTCAGCATCAGGCGAACAGTTGCACCTTAAAAACAGATGCTTGTGCATGTATTCGAGCAAAAAGTCGTGAGGCAAGGCGACAGCCATTGGGGGCGCTTGCCTCTCAGTTCGTATTCGACTGCAGTAATCCTTGTCATCTATTCGAGAGGATTTTCGAATGGCTTTTGGGCACGCGATTAATGAAGACTCTCTCTGTCTCTCTGATGCAGCCTAGTAATACAAGCAGTTGAATATCGCTGCTAAGCACCATCGAATTATATCCGCAGCTACAGGCATCCTAAGCATGCAGCTATGGCATGCGGACTACAGCAGATGCTGACAACGAGCCAGACTCGATGGTAGACTGATCCTTCGTCCCCACACCCTCTGCCCGACCTCCACTCACGGCTCCGAAGTCGCACTGGAACCTTGGCACAGGGATGCAATTATGCGACTAAATGCACCCCGTGTATGCATGTGTGAACATTTGCAATCGGCCCCATGTGTTCGTGCTTGTGTATCTGTTACGTGCGACAACGCTCACATATATACTCATCGACACGTTCCCGCCAAATGGCACTTGCAGCACAGTTCTGGAAAGCTGCATGCGAGACACGACCATCGACATTGGCAGTCCCCCCCCCCGTGATAGTGCTACACTTCCGGTTTCAGAAGTACGACTAACCAAGGTTAGTTTATCAGCCGAGGCCACATGGGCCTCCCCTTACCCCGTTGACTATGGTGGTTGAGCTGTACCTCTAATAACCAACCTCAAATCCTGTGGAGGCCATATCTTCAGTTCTTACGAACCTAAAACGTGGAACCTCGACCAGCATCCCTTCCTTCACCTGATGTGAAAGTAAAGATCACCTGCTACAGTGTATGCTTTGTCCTCGTGAATCGCCATTAATGTGCTAATGCTTGCTGCATTTGTGCAGGTTGTCAGCAATCAGCTGCAAAGCTTTATTTCGGCCAGTATATGACGCCTAAAAGGATATTTAGTTCTCCTGAATTGCAACAAACATTCTGTAAGACTATGACTATTTAGAAACTTGAGCAATACTGACAGCACAGCTAGACTGAAAAGTCGCAATGTCCTTTTAGCAAGCACACACTGAGCAGGTACGAGTCGGTGACAGCCTTGCTCCATAAATGTTTTCGCCTTCAAGCCAGGATGATGAGGATGACGAGGATACAATAAACAAAAGTGACACTAAGAAGCACATAGACTTGACAGAGTTAACACTTAGACTTAGACTTGTGTTTACCCCCTTACTGAACTCACGTGCCTTGAGAAATGCTGAGAGTGGAGGTGGGTGGTAAATTCCCCTGTCGAAGAAACACCCCGAGCATGATTAGCCTTTAATCTCCTCGTCTGCAGCAGCATCAAAAGACTGATTCCTGAACCCGCTATTGCATAATCAACTCCTGATACGTAGCCACATTAAGCTAAGTCTACTCTGGCAACGTTCAAACTTGAGACACCCGAGAACTTGAAGCTATACCATTAATTTTCACTCGTAAGGGGCAGGGGAGCTGGTGGCTGACGGGAAGGATCCGAGTCTCGAGGAATGAGCCGGGTGGTTTACTTCTTACGGGTAGATCGATCGTAGACTTACAAGGTAGCCGAGCACTCAGGAGCAGACTCAAAAAGCATGCCGCCTCCATACCATTGCGAGGGGAGGTCAGTCTATTGCACTGCAAGTGCTCGGAATAGAGGAACTTATTGATAAAGAAAAAGTCCTGTAAAACTATGGTGGCAAGGTTTTCGATTACTTGTACATAAGCAAACATAATTAGGCCGCAGTAGATTGGTGTCAGTAGATAGCCTCTGCTCAATTTCCATTTGCCACTGAGCGCAAAACTTTACGACTTTCACACTATCTCGACAACGACGAGGCTAGTTTCGACTCGAAACTATACCCGGTGTAGACAAGGCTGGTTCGAAGCTAGTTTCTTGAGACAAGTTCTCGGGAGTCTCGAGTCAGAACGTCCGTGTCAGTGTAGATGCAGCTTTGCACTAGCTAATGCACGGAAGATGTTATTAGGATGATTTGAGTTGCTCAGCCGAAGTGGGTCGAATTGCTCTAACTGCTTCCTCTAAGTACATAAAGTGGTAAGAAATGGAAAGACCATCAGCCCGCACTCGTTATGCGACAAGGTCATAGGACACAAAGAGTAGTGCAGTGCATCCTCGCCGGCCACGAAGATCGCGAGGGAATAATTGTTTGCAGTTGACTGAGAAAGCATGCACAGCCTATCGGTGAGTGCTTGCCACTACATATTAAATAAAAGGTAAGCTACAAAATATGTACATATCGCATGAAGAAAACCAAATAGCTACTTGCTTTGGAGTAGCAAGAAACGTCAGTATATCCAGTGAACATTGATCCACCGTTTCCGTATGACAGCCTGCTGCCTAGGAACATGCATTCAGCCAACAAGTATGACATTAATAAATCAGATCCAGAATTTATTGAGTTCGTTCTAATGGCAAAACAGAATGTCCCTTTAACCACGACCACGAGGGGCATTTTACACGGAGATCTATCTCAAGACTGCGAAGCTGCAGGCAAATGTGTAAATCGGTACAGCATCTCGGCAGATTAGATTTGGTCAATGCGATCTGTAGGATTCCAATAGCAGCAACACGAAGTTGACTAACGACTTGGAAAAATTACCACCAGCAGCACTTCGATACCGCGGATCCTTAAAACCGCAGCAAGCAGATCATAAGAAAAACCAGACCCTGCTCAGCAGCACAAGATTACAGATAGCAGCGTGTCTCGTGTCCACAAACACTGGCGCGACTAAACGCGCTTGGACGCCCGGATTATAAAAAAAAAAGTTGGCAGTCAAGCACATCGATGCCTGGGTGCGTGTGAGCAAGCAGCACAGCACCTGTCTGGCTCATACGTATGAGGTCATAGGTACGAACCTTGCCATCGTCCAGCAGCCACGAGCTGATGGCGAGGCAGGCGCAGCGGCAAAATCGTCTCCAGCGGGCGCCGAGCTCAGCCAGGAAGAGCAAGACGATTAGGTGGCGGCAGATCCTCACAGAACCCTCAACGACACAGCTGCTCGCCCTACGAGCCGCTCTGCGGAGCCGGAGAGCCGCGAGACGGGCACAGCTTGAGCAACGGGAGAGAGAGAAGCAGCAGCATCGGTGGTCAGGGGGAGGGAGCAGGGTTCACGCTCTGCTTGCATCATTTCCGCTGCCAGTGAGAGCCGCCGTCTCTCGGCCGCCGGCGCCCGGGGGCAACAGCCTGGCTTTGGCGGCAGCATTGCTGGAATTGACGAACAGCGTGTCCTCGTCACTGCTCAGCTCCGAGTCGCTAAGCAACAGCGACTGCTGCTTCGGCGGAGCATCGCCCTTTGGAGAATTGTTATTGAAGGAGTCTATAAAAGAGTTCGAAGGAGGGACACACGCCGGCGCCGATCCGCAGGCGGAGAGCTGCACACGCCACCTTGCACGGGGGGGGGGGGGAAGGCAGGGCCGTCTGCCCATGAGACAGCGGGTCGACGGGGCACGCGAGAAGTGGGCGCTGCCAAGACGTACCTTCGCTAAGCATGAAGCGGCGCTTTGCTGGAATCAACGACGATTTCGAGTCGTCGCCATCGAGACAGTCAATGAGCTGATACACGCGTCGCTTTTCCTGCGGCTGCTTCGTGCAACACCTGCAGACGCACGGAGCCCTCTTCCGTGAGTAACAAGAGATGCTCCAGCGGCACGTGTGGCAGTGGCAGCACAAAGGCACGGGCAACGAGGTGCAGCGCTTGACTGGGGGAGGGGCACTGCACGCTCGGTGCGCCGCAGGTGAGTGGCCGCGAGGGCCCGCCTGGACCAGCATGCCCCCAGGACCGGCCGTTTCGTGGCAGCAGCCGCAGTTTGCTCACCTTCGACGGCAAGCGCATGTGCACAGGCCGAGTAGCAGCAGCAGCGCCCCAGCGACACCGGCGCCTATGACGACCACGTACACGATGCTCCACTCTGCAATGACATGCATGAGACGGATCAACGGCTTGAACTGGTGCATCGCATGCAAGGTGCACACTAGAAGGCACGACTGCTTGGCATCCCCAGTTTCAAACTCGGTAGCTCACTTTCAAGCCGATAGCATCAGCAACAGTGGCAGAAACAGCAGAAGCCGTAGCAGCAGCCTGTCATGTCGAGCTAAGTGGAATGGCAGTACGTGGAGCTATTGATTGGTCCTCAGAAATGGATTAAGTTCTCTGAGGATGCTGTACAAACAAATGCATTATTATTATTATTATTATCATTATTATCGTGCAGCCATGCAACGTCCACCTTGCTTCCGGGGCAATCGGCTTAGTGCTAGTGTGTTATTTTCGCGACACAACTTCCTTGACTTGTGCCTGCAGAAAGCCTTCGAACAGCCGACTGGCAGATTTTAAGCTGGGAATATGGGTTTCTTCTGCTATTGCTCGTATGCTTTTAAGTCTCCATAGCTGCTAAATAGCCCAGAAATGCCTTTAAATTTGTATGATATCCTTCTTTCGGCTAACCTCACGAGCCGGAGTGCACAGACAATATGTAGAAAGTCAGATCGGTAGGCAGGCAGACAGACAGATAGACACATGGTAAACACCGTGCACGCACAGCTTGGACATATGCAAACAATGTATCTCCATCTGTAACTTCACAAAGCCACAAACAAGGGTGTTACACAGGAGAGTTCTCTATAGTGCACTCAATGCCCAAGCGGCTTTCGGTATGCATGCAGTAGCCAATAAACTTCATCTGATGAAACAAACAAAGAGTAAGTGATAAGCATATCTGAGTCACAAGGGCAGTTGAGGAAATGAGTAGCAGTACGGAAATATCAGCCCTGGACCGCTTGAAAGGATGCGCCACGGTCGGCAGCAGGCGTGAGAGAATACATCGTCACGTAAGGACTGTAGAAATGAATTCCACAGTCTAGGAAAGCAGAGGCCAAGAAAAGCTTCTGTCGCCAGCGGTCTCTTTAAGCGGAGGAATGGAACAGTTTAGAACAGAAATAGAACAATTTATTGTCCATAGAGGACCTGAGCTCACGAGGAGGCTGAAACTGGTACAGCAGTTCAGCTAGGCATGAAGGAGCCAAGCCGTGGACGGCCTTGTGGGTTAGCCTAAAACACATGGGCAGACAAAAAGCAGGCTGCACTTGTAAGTCGGCAGACTCACTGCCGACTTGCAAGTGCAGCTAGCTCTACAAATGGAGCATGTACTACACCCATGTAGCCAAGCAAGCCAGTTACTAGTAAACTCGACTCTAAATTTTCAACAGCCAAGTAATGCAACTAGAAAAAAAACTATAGCAGCTCGAGCAAACAGCAAGCACCCGAATTGAGGCAAATTATAGCAAGAACGACTGAACATGACCACCTACCACAATTGCTCTCACTATCAACGTAGCTTCGGAAGACGTTCTTCATCCAGAAACTGTCACAGACACACCTCTTTGAGTATGGACTGCAGTAACCATGACCGGAGCAATTGTTTTGACAGACTGAAACAAGTAACAGGCACAGCTGAATAGTGGTAAATGCAAAAACCACACGCTGACGATACAGCCATATGGAGAGCACACCGCAGTGGGGAGCAACACTGGGGGAGCAACTGAGTAAGGCATGCTAGTCAGCTTAAACGGGGTTACAGACAATGTCACTAACCGAATCGCAAGCATCTCAGAGGCAGGATTAGCAGTTTAGCGCAGGGTTAGAAGGGATGCAGAGCCACAGGCTTTGGTGCACATACTCTGTGCGAATCCTGTGTCACTTGCTCCACTTCCGGTACGTGACTGCCAACGTCCAACCAAAGTGACATGTCGTATCACTGACATTCATACACTCGTGGATGAGTGAGACTATTTTTTATTCGGCGATAAGCAAGAAGAAGGAGGGGAAACATCGGCAGCGGAAACACGAAATGTCAATGCTAATCCCTGGGGGAGCGCTGCCCCAGACTGACCGACTTGAGCCGTGGACTGGCAGCAGAAGAGCTGGTCTGTTAGAGGCAGCAAGCCGAGAGAGAAAAACTATGAGTCAAAGCTAACAATGCCATCAAGTCTCAGACCAAGATGCGTTTCTCTTCCGGCCAGCTTTCCCTACGCCCGAGCAAAGTCGTCTGCTTTTATATTCTGGTGCACGTTGCATGCCCACCTGTTCTGGTTCGGGTTGCATGCCCACCTGTGCATGCCTTAGCGCACTCTACTGGCCAGAGGTCTTATAAACCGGTAGCCATGAATGTCTTCATGTTTGCTTTGGCATGCAGACGTAAGTATGATACTTGTTCACCTTTGCATGCTTGATATCGTGCATGTCACTAAGCATTGGGTACTGATTATCTTGTGGCAAGTAGTAAAGCAATAGATTAAAGTTCTTTAGGGTGCTACACAAACGACCTTATTTTTATTATTTACTATTATTATTGATCATTATCATTATATGAGTCTATGCCCATAACAAATCACGGGAAATTTCAGTGTTGCATTACAATGTGGCCCAGAGTGTCCACCGTGACTAGTGGTAAGCACAGCCTACCACCGGGCAAGGACTCCACACCACGACCAGGATCGTTAAGTGCTCAAATCTTACATCCATTCCCTTTCTATTTTTGACCTTGTCATAAAAGTGTGCTGCATTAAATGAGCGCTTTGAAAGCACGAAGTTCCAGGGATTCTTCTTCGGTCTCTTCCTACTGTAGAGTTTGTCCTATGCGAGGTTTCTGTTCACTTTCGGCAGCGCGGCCCTGAGAGACTGTCTTTGCTGCTTGTTTTTCTCGTTGCTGTCTGCAATAACTACGCTCGCTCAGTGGCAGACCCAGGGGGCAGGGAGGCAAATTTGTCACCTCTAGCGGGGCGACGGCCTGGGTCGCCCCCTATTCTTCTATATGTCCACGACTACTGAAAATAAAGCTCCAGGACATTAGATGACAGCAAAATGTATCCAGCCGAAATCCGAAATTTTTATTGCTTAGTTTGACAAAGCAGAGCTGAACTGGCATTTCAAATTTCACCCCGATACGTGAAGCATTAGCCTAGCTATGGAACGTATAAGCCAACAACTTACCCTTGTAAATGGAGCTGTATAAAAGTCACACGAATGCACCTCAAAAAGCTTCAAGCATGTGTCTTGATCTACCAAGGTTCGACAAGTTGGGATACAAGTCGCATATGATACAGAGATCGCTAATTTTTTTATTTAAACATTTTTTGCTTTCGATTTACATCCGGGTTAGACGTGGTTTGCATAACCATTTTTTTCTTTTATGTGGAAGTTGTCAGGTCTTCCAATCCCAGCTCCAACATATTTGTCTTTCAAAAGGGACCCTAAACACATAATCGATTGTCGGAAAAATTGTGTTTTCTTGACATTCTCCATTAACACCATGGGCCAGACCAGGAGTAGATTGAAGAAACCCGAGAGGCAAGATCTTCACAGGCCCAACCAGAATCAACCAACGCTTGCTTGCTCATTTCCGTTCATAATCGCATTAAAAAATATGCTAGAACTATTTGTCGACTCAGCAGTGTAGACATTATTATATGAGCGAGCATTGAACTTGCTACATGCCCCCGAAAGTGCGAGCTGTCAAGGCCCCACGCAAATACTGAGAAAATAAGGAGCAAGCAGCCTCAAGCAGCAGTTGTGCAGCACTAAGAGGCCTCAGCTGAGCCATCACGGCGATAACGAAACTATGCAAACTGCACTGATAAATCCGTCGAAGCAGGTACACAGACGGCGATTTCAAATTAAGAGAAAAAGATTTTAGGCCTTGCGCTAGGTTCCTCCAGGCATGATTAATGACGGCCGCACTTACTCTTATAATCGCCAAGTTCGTAAGCAAGCCTCGCGACGGCGGCGGGCGGCTAACTGAACAGCGCAGCGACCAATGGGGGACGAATTAACACAGCGAAATCAAAGTGCGTGCCACGCCACACAGGCTGCCGCCGAACGAGGGCGAGCCTGTCCGGTGCATTCACTTACTCAAAGTATCCACCGAGTGGACTTTGAAGTCCAGCACGTCGGCATTCCTGCGCAGCTTCTCTCTCAGCAAGCGAACGACGTCTGTGCCCCGCCGCATGCTCAGGCCTGCCTTGCCAGCGTCGTGCACGACGAAGGACACCGCTAGCCTGCAGCAGCCACGGGCCGTGGTCCGTGCACGAGCGTACTTGCCAGCAGCGGCTGCATGCAGAGGCCGGCGCACGATACAGCCCCCAAGGCGCAGCGGCCGCTGCGTGCACCTATCAGAAGCACGCTAAGCATGGAACGCTGAGAGAATCTGGTCCAGCGCCTGCAGATGATATGAGGTCGAATGGCCAATCGTCATTTCGTCTTCCGGTGTGCTAACTTGAAACATTTTGCCGATCGAGCATCCAGCTAGTGTGCACCGAAAGTCTGGAACTCACTTTCGCCTAGGGTCACTAGCTTCGATGACCTCACATCTTTTAAGTCTGGGCTAAAGAAGTGCACCTGTCTCGGTCAGTTTCCCTCCAACCCAGCGAACTTGTCTTTTTTTGCATCATTTCGTACGCTTTGCATGCGTACCTGTGCATGCGAGAGTGGACGTTACTAGCCAGGCGTCTCACCAATCGATGGCAATGAGTGAGTGCATGCCCCTTCATACTTGACACAGAGCATCTCAATAACCTGATGGGTAAAGATCCTCTTGCATCGAGATGTAAAGAGCCGTGAGAGAGATTAGGTTTGCTTAGGACACTATACAAACGACCTCATATTATTATTCCTAACATTATCATTACCGATGCGTTTGTCCCCGCTGGCAACAAGCAGTTGATCAGCACGTCTAAGCAAATGCAGGAGGCCGGCACTGTGGTGCACGCGAGACTGCAATGAAAGAGCGAAGCCTCAGAACAAGCAGTCACCCACCGTGGAAAGCTGCAGAACAGCGTGCCCACACTATGTAGCCTACAGACAGGCAGACAGGTGGGCAGCAGAGGCGACTCAGTGACCACATCCATCAGAGTGCTTGCCACTTACAGGCCGGTGAGGCTATCTGCAGACACGTGCACGATCTTTACACTGGTGGTAGCATCAGCAGCTGTGGCTCCATCCGGTTGCCGTAGCAGCAAGCTTAGTTCGGATGCGATGCTGTTCTGTAGCGGACACACGCAGAGGCTTGTCAAACACTGCTGGTGCGACAAACCATATGGTGGGTGGACTTCAAGCTCACCAAGACTGCTGCAGCATGCAGCGCTGCACGATCAAGCCTTCACCGGCCTTGTCAAAAGGCAGACAGAGTTCGTTGCGTTCTAGAGCTAGTGCAGTGGTTTGCAGTGGCATCTTTGGGCCCTTCTACGGCAAGCATTTCCTGCTATCGCATGCAAACTGCAGCAGACAGATAATGCCGGGCGTCTCCATCGGAAGCTCCAGCAACTCACAGCGTCATGCGGGTGCCGTGTGGCTGCTTGTACCGGGGAGCTAGGAATACATCGCAGCCAACAGCCAAAGCGCTTTCGGTCCGCAACCCACTGGCTGCCAACAGCGTCCACCTCACCACACGAGAAATAGAGACTGAAGAGTTGCTAAAGAAGGAGAACAGTTTGAGGAGGTTCGTAGCGAAGACATAGTAGCGGCGATAGCACATCTGCTAAGGAACTACCAGAATAGGCAGAGGAAGGATCCATCGGCAGCGAATGGACAGGCAGTGCCGTTGCACACGACTTGTGGAAGTGACGACCGTAGCCCGGGACCATAGTTCGAATAAACGTAGCTAACGCTAGCTAAGCAAAAGAAAGGTCAGCTAACCCGGACCCGTTGTCATCGGCAGACGACCGTCTCCAGAGCAGGCCTTTGGGAAGTCTTTCCTCGACGCAGTCTCTACTAATTAAAGTGAGAAAGTCTGCCACGCCACAAGATGGCGCAAGTCCATCAATCGGCAAGATGGTGCAGCGCTGCCTTCCGTGATGGAACTAGGACTACTCAGCAAAGCAAGTCCACAAGCAGTGAGCTGCTCGTGACGAATCAAGTAGGCCCACATGAGCGACACAGCAGCTGGCACTTTGGCAGCAGCTGGCTAGTGCCGCGACTTGGTGGGCGATGGGCAGTCCAAGACCGACCAAGGCTGCTCCGATATTGCGCTAGCCAAGACGGCCCCAATCGACCTGCCAGCCCCTTGGTCGGCTAGCTAGTGAGACCTGTACACCGGTAGTAGGATCAGGGGCCAAGGGCAGATACACACCAGCCAGCCATCGTTTGACTGGTGCAGGCAGCACGGTTCATGGTTCACGAGAAAGGCTGAAAGCAGCTGCTGACAAGACTCAGGGGAAGCAATTTATGTAGTAAAAACAGACAGCCTGCTGCGACGACCGACCGACAGACGGTATGCAGCAGTCGACCGGCAAGTCGATAAAAAGTACACAGGCTAGCCATGCTTTGGGGGAGCGAAAGAACAAGTTGGCATTAGCTGATGTGACGGCTAACTGCTCCTTAATATAGAAGGAAGAAGTCATTCCCTACAGGACGGGCATTGACAGCCGTCGAACGGTGGCCATCTCGTACTATTGCAGCCAGGAAGAAAAGTGAGTAGTGAACAATCAGTCAACGAACAGACCGAGCCAGGAAAGAATTTCTACGTTTACACTCAAAGCAACAAGGCTCGGTTTCACCTCATCAATCCCGACTGCTGCAGCTGCATAATTTCAGCCTCCTCTCATGCCCATAAGACGCAACATAGAAGTTCATTTCTCTCTAAACAACTGCTAGCAGCAGATGCTTTTTACTATATAAGCAGATCCTAAACTCTGGTACTTGACTCTACAATCCTTGTGTGACGATTGCGAATTTAACACGGCTGTTATTCCAAGAAAACTTTTTTCCAGCCACCCTTGGCCACCTTTGCTACTCACTTCCGCAATTATTCTCCAACCTCAGCCTTACCGTCTGCTGGTGGTTCGTCATGCGCCAGGTCTGCTGCTGCTGCTGGCCGGGCCACCGAATTCACACTCAAAGTAGCTTAGGCTAGCATGAGCCATACATGGTCATCCTGTGCAGGGATCATGCAACCTGCATGGATTAGTTGGACTCACACTTACACCTTACACCACATTATTCGCGAAAGGCAAGAACCGAGCGCATGGTAAGTTGCTTGCTTGGCAGCGCCTGCAATTGGCTACGGCTAGCACACGGTCGGATCTCGACCGGGAGGAGGCCTCGCTGACAGGAGCGCAGCCAGGATTAAGTTGAAGTGCAGGGCCCAGCCTTGACTTTGCCAGAGGCAGCCAATAGCAGGGTGGCTAAACGTGATTACACGGCATGCATAGGCGGGTTTCACCAGGGGGGGCACTCCTACACTCCCTCACATTACTTGGTCAATATTTCTATGATGGCAAAATCCGACCAAAACACGGGTACTATTAGATGTCTAAAATGAATTAACTACTGGGCATCACAGCAGAGAGCAGCTCACCGGCAAAAGGTGGAGCACAGCAGCACCGCCGTGCAGCCTCCTCAGCCGTGCAGCAGCAGCAGCAGCAGCGGCTGCTGCTGGCCTGTGTTTTTCTGCCTCCTCCTAGGGGTGCCTCTTCTGACAGCTCACAGCTTGTGTGCTCACGGTACGGTCGTAGCGGCATTGGCCTTGACCTTTCCCCATGGTAGCCTGGACAGTGCAATCTGGCCAAGGTGTAAAAACAACTGGCCACGAGTCTTCTGCTGCTGCTCGCTGTTTCTTGACAGTGCCATTGAATTGAATTCAAACTGTGAAGGCCGCCTTTAGCCAGTCTCAGCCACAGAGCCTGGTAAGTAAATAACTACATAAGTATAATTCATTTGTATAACGCTCTGAGAGAATTTAATCTCTATTCAGGCGCTCCGCTCCGCATATGCCACGGGACTCAAGCCCACGACCTCGGCCAGACCTTGGTCGGGGGGGGGGGGAGGGCAAGCACCTAACCACTGGGCCAAACCAGCCCGGCTCATCATGCATCGGCAAAAAGCCTATGCATGAGGAGCTCCACAGGATTCCGCTTTGCTTACACCTTGCTCGCCCCCAAAGTTGCCTCTAACCATACTTGTCCTAACAACAGGCTCGCTAGCACGTGTTTGGCAACGACTCACGGCTCCAAGGCCGAGCAGCAGCTTCACTGTAAGTACGCCCCAGCTGTGACAGAGACCGCCTACTCAGGTGGCTTAGAACGATAAGCGGTAGCACACGTCTCGATATCAGCCTTTCTAAGGAATCAGTCACCGGCTGCTGTCGAGCGGTTTAGTGCCAGGCGATCAGTAGCGGATCCTTACATGGATGGCAGCTGTCGTGGGAATCCGTCAACATAAGCTGCTGCCAGCTTTCTGTCGAGCGGCGTGGGAATGGACAACGGCATCCTGCCGGTGTTAAATAATGCATGCCTGGAAAGAAATGACTGCTGCCCTTGGCGTTTGCGGGAGAGAGGGCAGCATAGTCTGGGCTTGGCCGGCACGGTTTTGGTGAATAAAGTGCATGGCCCCGGAGCCAAGAGACTTCTCTCCCGCTCGATTGCGCTATCCAGCCTGACGACAGGTTTATCTAGAGGCTTCAGCACACTTTAGGTGTCAGCTCGGTTGCAGATGGCGGCAGCAGCAGCCACTATGCTGCATCTGAAACGTTTTCTGGCACAAACATGGCTATATAGGTCAAAGTCGTGCTACAAGATAAATTAAACACATAAATCATGTTTACACTGGGAACAGTAAAAAATGAAGCCTTCTTCATCAGCTGATTTAACAGCCTCATTTGCATAGCGACAGAAGAGCCTTAACGGCTATCACCACCCTTTGCAATGGTAATAAAGGATCGCCTACTGCAGGATTCGAACTCACCACCTTGGTCGTGAAGAGCGAGCACCTTACCTCATGCGCTATCACGGCCCTTGCATGGGCAGGGAGTGGCCGAGTACGCGGTCAGTGCACACGCTTGCCTCCCAGCCTAAGCCTTCTAAGGTAGAGACTACTGCCTTAAAAGCAAACCAGAAGCAGTTGCACAGTAGACGGTACCTTATTTGCTTCACTGAAGGCTTCCACGGATGCTTCAAGGAACAGCTCGACAGTGTCAAGGTCATTTGGATCTACAAGGGTGCGTCATTCGATACAGCATGCCGAAGGTAGTTTTCCTGGCAGACATAGCAGCAACACATGAAGTTTCACGCACGGTAACAACGTTTGAATGGAGTAATTTAATATGAGTTACACTACGGTTCGACCAAGGAACGCACGCACAGCAGCTACATACACAAGTATCGGGATTGCAAGTCTAAAGGTAATATTCTGGACTCTGCATACATCATGCGACAGCTTATGCCAAGCAGGTATCAGGCTGATGATTGTGACCGTCACCTGAACACCGGGACAAATGGCACAAGACAAAAAGAAACAGCCCAGTAAGGATGAGCATCGCCAGATAAGGCCATGCCCCCAAGCCCACAGCTTCACTAGAACAGCAAGCCTGATAGAAAAAAACAGACAAGATTAAAAGGTGTGTTGACAGTCAAGTCGATCGGATACTAAGTCAAAATGAAAGGCTTTACACCCTTAACTTCAGCAAAGGAGCAATAATTGTATATCAGCAGCATACTTTTTTACTGCTGAATCCATATATTTGGCCTTGCAAAGGTTTGGCAGTCATCACACACCAACGATAGCACCGAAAAAAAATGTAGCCGGCAACTAAGGAATGGCTGACAACATGGAACAAGTTCCTCTAATAGCTAGCATATAGGTGATCGACTCCCAGGAGTGTACTAACGACCACACACACACACACACACACACACACACACACACACACACACACACACACACACACACACACACACACACACACACACACACACACCCACACACACACACACACACACACACACACACACACACACACACACACACACACACACACACACACACACACACACACACACACACACACACACACACACACACACACACACACACACACACACACACACACACACACACACACACACACACACACACACACACACACACACACACACACACACACACACACACACACACACACATACAAACACACACATAGCTGTACATTGAGCATATATTTCTATACGTATACATATGCTGCATACGTTATCAAACGTCCTGGAGCTTTATTTCCCATAATCGTGGACATATAGAGCAAAATATATCCAACAGAAATCAGACATTTTCCAGAACCGTGTAAAACAACCAGAGCTGAACATGCATTTCAAATTTCCCTCCGATACGTGGAGTATTTGCTGAGTTATGGAATTTACAAAGCACCTACCAACCCTGGAAATGAGGCTGTAGAAAGTCACAAGAATGCACTTCAACAAGTTTCAAGCATGTATCTCGATCTACCAAGGTTCAACAAGTTGTGATACAAGTCGCATATGATGCAGAGATCGGTAATTTTTTATTTGTAGATTTGCTGCTTCGGTTTACATCCGGGTTAGATGTGATTTGCATAATCATTTTTCTTTCATGCAGAAGTTATCAGAACTTCCGATCCCAGTTCTACCATATGTGTCTTTCGAAAGGTACCCTAAACACATATTCGATTCTCGGACAAATTTTATAAGTATTTGCTTGACATTCCCCCTTAATCTCTACTCAGGCGCTTCACATATGCCATGGGACTCGAGACCACAACCTCGGCCCGATTAAATATATTCACCTTGACCTTGGCCGGGACGAGCACCTTAATCACTGGACCAAACCAGCATGATTTCGATGCCCCAATGAATTGAGGAACCCTGAAAAAATATTATCCAATTCTGGACTCGCTCGGAGCAACACTGAAAAATACAGAATCGAAAAATTTCAATCATAATTTCTAACCACATGCCCTTTACAGGCTTAAATCGTAGCACACAATAATTTTCACCTGTCGGGCTTCAAAACTCTGCACTTTGGTGGTGTCTCACGTGAGATGTGTACTACACCATTTGCATTGTAGCACATCGACAGCTGTTAGAATGCATTCCGGGAGCAGTAAGTCGGCCAGCCTGACCTTTCAGCCTAACCTTACAGTCCTCTCAGATTCTCATTTCGTACAATACAGTGTTTGCTAACAGAAATATGGGAACAGCTTGATAACCTTTTTTAGCTCCCTAATTCGTACAGCGTAAATTTGTACAGGCTACTTTGTCAACTCATACACAGAGAATGTGTGCAGCAGAAATCTTTTTGCAGGCTTCTGGATTTACTTGCCCCACAATGAAGCTTCAATACATATATACACATGTGTGTGTGTATGTTTCTTCATCTTTATAGAATAGCATTCACATGAATTAAGTTGGTATCATGGATCGAACAACATCGTGGGCTTGGTAGATGAGCGGTATAGTCGATCGACTCGTAATAGTGAGGGACCAGGTTCGGAACCTGATCGTCTCACTCACTAAGCTTGTGCAACACCAGTCTGCCAGAAAGATGACCTTCGAGCTCAGTATTTTCCTACTAGGTAGAGGCAATATACATATATTAACCAGCATTACTATAACGACCGAGATTGTCCATATAAACTTGCCTTTAAACTGTATGTCAATGTTTAGAAATCTCAGCAATATATCCTTGCACAAAAGTCTGTTCTTGAAGATGAAACATTTCTAGGTACACCCATGGTCACGATGGATGCAGTCGATGCACAAAGTCATGTTAAAACACAATTACAATCAGGGAATTCCTACAATGTTTGCACGGCTACAGACACCGAAGCCCGTTTAATGTGGAAAATAACAGTAGCATTGAAAAAATACTTGCTGACATCCGGCAAAGGTATTCCGGCTTGTAGCCCTAGACCTGTTGAAAATAAAAAAGGTGGGAAAATATGAAAACTTTTTGCACGGAAATTACAAAAAACCTCGAAATAAAACATTGTCGGGAAATCTTGTGGTACTTTGGGGTGCTGCTGCAGTGGGACTGCTTTGATTTGGGGCTGATTTTATTGCAACGTCTAAGCACATCGGTGCACAGGGACTTAAGAGACATGTCCTCTCAGTGCTGGCAGCCGATTTAGACGCCCGAGTCATTAGCCGGTCTCTGTTACGACAACACCCCCTGCTTTCTGAGCAGCACCATGCACTGAGAATGTTTCTGCTGCACACGTTCCAATATTCTCTTAAGAATTACTCTTTTTTCTTTCTCCCTCTCCCTCTCTCTGAACTCTTTAAGAAAATGACCAACCTGGCAATACATTGACTGTGCATTTGTCACTGGCCTCCTGGCCTTCGTCGTCCGTCACGGTCAGTATCCAGACGTAGCGCCCGGCAACCGGCCCGGCCAGCTTGAGCACAGCTTCACGGTCACTGATGTCGACGATAGCCTAACAGACGAGAAGTTGCGATTGCAGCTAGAATGAGGAGGCACTTTATAAAGATGCACAGACGTCCACAAAAAAGTTCAAAAAACGGGACCGTGTCAAGAAACAAGACTGTGCGAATGTCAGACATCGACAGGAGGACGAGGATGATGACAGAGGACGAGGACAGAGACTCGTGCAAGCAGCATGCAGCAGCAGCAGCAGCCAGTTGCCAGAGGGCAGCAGCAGTGGCGGCTCACCCCGGCGGCCGGTGAGGCCGGCTGGCGCGTCCACTTGTAGCTCACGACCCGACCGTCCTCATCGTTGGAGCGTGAACCGTCGAGGAGCAGAAGTGGCCTGGGCAGAGTCACTGTCACGTTGCCACAACCACGTGCTACCGGCGGCCTGTTGATGTCTGCAGGGAAAGGGTCAAAGGTGACGGTGGCAGTCAGGTCACGAGGTCAGTCGAGCAGCAGCTCTTCGACAGGGCCCCAGCAGAGCTGACTTTAAAAGGAGGGAGACAGCAGCAGCAGGCTCCAGGGCGGCTCGCGTAGGTGCGACAGCTGCTCACTTGCGATGGCCTGGACCTCGACGACTGCACTGCTCTTGAGCTGGTTCTCATCGTCAACAGTCAGTCGGAACTGATACACACCCGGGATCAGGCCACTGGCAGTCGCCACAGGATGGTCAGGCATCTGCAGCAGCGCTGCATTCGGGCCCCTGCAGAAGACGCGAGAGAGGCCGGCTCAGAAGGCAGCCGCTGACGCTGCGCACGGCTGCCTGACTGACCGACTGACTACGCACGGCAAGTTTGCAGGAGCACAGGCTAGACATGCGGGCAGGCCCAAAGAGGATGCGCGCCGAGACGGATCGAGCGAGGGCGCGAGGCGACGAACGTCCGCTCTTACTGCAGCTGCGTCCACTCATAGCGAGTGATTCCGTGGTCGTCCGAGCTCCGGCTCCCATCCAGCTGCACGGCCGCACCTGGCACTAATCGCACGGTAACGCTCGAGTTGGCAACAACAGCCACGGGAGCATGGTTGAGCTCTGTAAGACGAGTAGCTCAAGCAGCTCGGCGAGCAGCTCGATGCAGAATGGGCAACGCCCACGGGAATACTAACTATATCAATGAATGTCTGCTCATCGTCAGTGCCCGACGGCACATGGCCGTGGAAAAATAACTACAGCATAGCCATCGATTCCTTCTCCCGGCTTTAAGGTGAAACACACGAGGTACATGTGCAGAGCGCAAATGGTGCATCCTGTACATGCATGCAGGTGTGCACATAAATGCCAGCACGTGCATACACACACACACACACACACACACACACACACACACACACACACACACACACACACACACACACACACACGCACGTGCACTGAATAGTGTATTAGATACACATACATACATACTTATCTGCTGCAGCTTCGGCTGTGATAAGAGTCATCAGATGTCACAACAACAGAATGGGGCTTAATGGTTACCGGTAGGTCGAGGTGGTTGCCTGGAGCTAGATACTGGGTTTAACTCCAGGCAACCCTCCAAGTGTCTACTCCATGGTAATCTTGCCAGGGACCGCAATCAATCACAGAACAATTGAAAACACTTGGACCAATCGGAGAGGGACTTCATGCAACAATAAGGCTACATACCAACAGAGAGGCAATTCTAGCAGATGCAAATGCATATTGCTGCTGTACTCCTCTCCAATTAGGAGTGGGCACTTGTAATAATAATAATAATAACAATAACAGTAATACATATGTATAGCACCCTCAGATAACTAAATCTTTTTAGGCACTTCATATGTTCTGTAAAACAAGCATGGCCATTATGTAATTAGTGAGAACATGCATAGTGTGAGCATCCATAAGTATATAGAGGAAAATTCACAAGGACCCAGCAATGTTGTGAGTAGAGATATGCTTGATGAGCCTATTTTGAGTACTAAGCTTTCCAATTTCTGAGTCACACTAGGTTTGCAAATAACTAGTAAGTTGGTTTTATCGTCATTCAATTTAAGAAAGTGTGTAACCATTTAAGTGAAGATGTCAGCAATACATACAGCAAGGGAGCTGAGAGAGTTTGACGTACTAGCAGGCTGGGAGGGATCAAAGCATAGGTACAGCTGTGTGTCATCAGCGTTAGAGTGAAAGCCTATATTGTGCTTGGCGATTACATAGGAAAGAGGGAGAATGTAAATTGTGAACAAAAATAGACAAAGCATAGAGCCTTGGGGTACCCCTACATGCACTTAGGTGGTTCCTCGGATGGTTGTTGCACATTGACATCCATGCTCTCGAGTTTATCACTAAGATATGACCATAAACATTGCAGTGCAGTCCCAGAGGTGCCAAGGTGAGATAAGAGGCAATAGAGAAGGACTTGGTGATCAAAAGCATCAAACGCTGCCAAAGGATAAAAAAAAACAAGCATGGTGACTTTTCTTAAGTCTGCACTCCCGGGAAGGTCATTCATTCATTATACACCCAAAGTAATGCTGACTCTATGGAGAGACTAACTCTAAAACCTGACTGGAACTTGCTTGCTAAGTTTGAAGTTAGAATGAGCTTAGCTGGTCTGCCATAATTGTTCCAGTGTCTTTGACCGGAACGGAAGCAGGGAGACTGGGCAGACTGGGATATGAATTTCACGATGAGGTCACTTTCGGCAACATAGGATGCAGACATTGAGGAGCTTGGAATTGGATGGAATTGAGGGAGAGAGTAGTTCAATTGGGATGCTGCTACCTAAAAAGCAAGTGCCACGAGGCACCGTTGCTGGGTGTGAACATAACCTTAACAGGTCTAGTTGTCCGAAGAAAAATGAAGCCATAAGCCAGTCAACTAATAATAATGCACACAAAATTGTAACCGATGATGATCATGATGGGATTAATGATTGTCATCAGTATAACCAGAGCTGGCAAAATGATGACAGCAAGAAAACCATGGACAACAATCGGCAAGCCAGCACCAAACAGCACGACTCTACACTCACCTTGCTTGACGAACACTTGCACGTCGTCTGAGGCACTTTGATCTGCTGCATCCGTGACTCGCAGTGTGAAGGTATAGTCACCTGGCTGAAGGTTTGATAATTTCAGATGTGATGTGCGGGCACCCTAAACGTAGAACGTCTGTTGAGACAAAGAATGGCATATCAAGTATTGGTGGCACAATGCCTTCCAGATGCTACCTAGTAGAGCAGTACTTCAGTGTGGGTCGGATAGGTTAAACTCTACCTAGCCCGCCCAACTAGCTTGGCCGAACAAACTTGGGTCGTGTTGCTTTGTCGATTCCTATTGGTCTCATGCCACATTTTGCAAATATACTCTGCAGCTGGTTTCACTGTTCGACGTGTACCCATACCGATTACTGGACCGCCTGCCATTAGGCAAGGAGCAATCTGCAAGTAATCCACAGGAAAACATGTTTTTACTATCCCTCAAATCACAGTGGATACTAGGGCCCGCTTGCAATATGCAAGGGGGGTGGACATCCTTCTCCCTAACCCTTGGGCTGAGCCACCACAACCAGGCCTCTATTATCTGGCAGCAAATGACGAGGAAGACATTTCAGTCTTTCTTACCAATGATTGCTTGACAGCATGGTCACATCTTGTCCATTAAACCGATAATATAAAAAATTAAAACAAACCAAACTTCGGAATGTAAAGCTTTCGAAGTTGCAGACATAATAAAGTATAACCATCTGGAAAAAAACATTCGAAATAACCTGCAACATTCTCTTGTTTTGCTTATGCCCATATCAGGGTAGTGCTGCACCTTATGCCAGCAGCTACCCAAGCAACCCGACGTCCAGATTAGTGTACAATAGTTTCAGTCAGCCAACCACGACCGTTCGAGAATGACAAGCTAGCAAGATCTTAAATGAAGGAGCTGTTCTAAATTTAACGTATTCCATTTTTTAGGCTGATTAAGGTACCACACATGTCTTAGTAGTCAAATGCTCACACAAAAAGATGCTAAAGAGGAAAGGCCATTCAGGCACAAGTCGCATGCCTACAAGCCGCTGGCAGCCAGAAGCACGATCTCCGAGCCCAGCCCAGTGCATGTGTACGTACATACAGGGGTCCAACACCTGTCGAGATAACAGCTGGCTGTCAATAGTCAAACCAACAGAGTCCTGTGACCACTCGATCACTCTGACGATGAATGGCAATATCACCGAAGCTCCTACTAAGACCTTACACTGTCCTGCTCGGCTAGGGTCCACTTCTGAAACTCGTGCCCATTAAACCTCAGCAGGTGACAAATCAGCGTGTATGAATTTGACTGGTTCAAGCAGCCACGGCAAAGAGTGGTGGTCAGGCAGAGAAATGCTTGTAGACCTGCTTATGCACGAAAAAGTGCTACACAGTCTCTGCATGCCCCCAACCCACGAAGAGGGTGAGACCGAGCCAGTTGCTAGAGAGAGATCTGGATGACCTCTGAAAGCAATACGAACATGCAGTGGTGCTCCAAAAAAGCTACAGCATTTCTTTAAATAGCAAAAATTGTCAACAACTATTTCACTTTACAATCACGATTGGCTTAGCTGGCTCTTGTTGCATGTTGCTTTTCCTTTTGGTTTTTTATTGAGAGGCTCATTTCCGGGCCCCCATTTGGTTTTTATTAAGTGACTCATTTCTGGCCTCGTTTGGTTTTTATTGAGTGGCACATTTTTTGCCAACTGCTTCTTTCTCATCGGCTTTCGTCATGCTCCAGCAATCACATCCGACAGGTGCGGCAACATGACAGCAATTTCCAGCACCACCATTTGGTATAAAAATTTGAGTTCCTTCTACGAGTCAGATATTCAAATCCCTCTTAAAATCCACCAACGTTCCTGGGGTTTGCAATGTCGTGGGTGGCTATGTCCCGAGAAAAAAGGCATATCGTACGGCAACGTCAAATTCCAGAATTGATTGTCACAGGAGTCTTCATTCAGACAACCGATGAGTACACCGAGTGGCCGAGCCAAAGGGGGCAGGGGGCATTTGCCCCTTACAGTGGGGCAGCGAGCTGAGCTGCCCCCTATTTGTACGCCCACGAATGTCACCAACGTACAAAATCATGTCTTAACAACTCCAAACGAGCAACCGCCGAGTTCGTGCCGAGTAAACACTATGATTTCGCTCGATAATTTCATTTATTTCGGGTCTGCACCTACCGCTTACTCGAAAAATCTTTCGGGCCTTGCTCCCTACAGTAACATGTTGCAGGTCATGCCCCCACCCGAGATAAAAAGCCTTGCCCACCACTGAGTAAACTCTTGGCAGCTGAGGGTGTGTGGGCTGTGGCATGACATTCCAGCATAATGGTCATGCTAATATGAGCACGGCTAGAATGATTAAATAAGACCAAATTCCGTGGAGTCAGCTGGCTGTAGGTATGAAATTCATCAATGATACTCGAGGCACGGCCTCAGGGGCACTGAAAGTTCTAGTAAAGCTGGGAACTGCTCTCTAGAGAGTGACAAGTCGGAGAGATCCAAAGCCTGCAGAAAAGATTCAATCAACCACCGAGTCACACTGCCTAATTATAGGCAAGCTCCAATCAATTTGTCATGAGCTTGTAGCTAGTAAAAACTGCCTGCTTAACAAATCATAATGTGAATGGAGATAGAAGGCCGTGCTTATGAGGGTCAATGCAGACTAGGCTGCCTTTCCACCGGCCGGGAGAGGTGATCTATAAGCACGACTGCTCCTGCTTACCAGGTAAGCTTGTCTCCAGTTGAACCAGCCACTGGCCATTTAACTTGCTTGCCTGCAGGCTTGGGTGTCAGCCTAGCTGGGCCTGCTCACTAGTCGGCAGGGTTGCAGAGCAGTACAGGTCAGCTACACCAGACTGCACGATGATGGATGAGTGCATCACAAGCCCCCATATCGGCTTGGTAGCTGCAGGTAACTCACTCTCCTCTGCCTACCGCTAGAGGTAAGTGGAAGTAGAGATCTCTGTCCGGCGACGGCCAGATTGGAGCTTCCTTTCGATGCCTGGCAATGATGGCATCGACGGTGGCAACAACTGTTCTAGAACACGACTACGTAACGTATTGCACTTATAAACAGAACAAGCTCGTTCCAGAAAAAATTGGGTCGGGGTCGAGCCTGCTACCTGCAGGGACAGAATACGCTCAAGTGAAGCATTACCCTCTTCCGTGCACGATGCCAAAAATGGTCTATCCAACATTTCAATACACACTAGGGGAACTGAAACTAGCCGAACAGCAGCACTGCACATACATTCTGCACGCGCGCACATGTGAGTAAGCACATGTGCACATGTGAGTAAGTGCGTGTGCACACATTCACGCACGCAAACTCGCGAACTCTCGATGCCAGCGCGTGCAGTGCGTGCCCTTTTCAGCCGGGGCAGCTGCCGGAGCGACGCTGCCACAGCAGCGAGCGGCTCACACTTATGTCCACGGCATGCGGGCCAGCGGTCTTGGTCCACTCGTAGCTCACAATGCCCTTGTCGTCCGTGCTGGCGTTACCCATGAGCACCACCTCATTTTGAGGCATGCTGATGATGACGTCGCTGCCAGCATTGGCCTTTGGTGGATAGTCGACCTCTGCAACAGTGACAAAGACAAAACAATACCCAGCAGCGAGTACAGCTGCAACCGGAAGGTCGAAGCAAGCAGCCAGTGGCATCGTTTCACAGAGTCGACTAAATCTATTGGGGGGGACGGCGCAGGCAGAATTTGATATAGGAAGCGAGTAGCACAGCCTGTTTCCGAACAGCAACACGGCATGCAGTCGATAGATTGCTGTTGCTTGATCAAGGCAGCTTGTGCAGCCATGTCGAAACACGAGAAAAGTTTGCCCCATGGGCTTTAGCAAGAGTGCCCTGGAGCCAGCCAGCCACATCGCAAGTGGAGCATACCTTTAATTATGGTAAATTTTGCAGTGGTCGAATTTTGAATGCCGTCCGTGTCCGTAACAGTAAGCCTGCAAAAATCATAAATATTATTTCAATGCTGGGCAGTTTGCGTGGCAACCAAAGGACTGCATAAACATGCATAAACTATCTTACTACAGGAATAACCAACCGTTGGACCACGGGACAGCTGAATAAGCTTGAATGCACTCAGCACCCTTATCCAAACACGAATGCTTAACCCTTCATACTGATCTATAATATACTGCAGCCTACATACAGCATGGTAGGTTGCTCACCCGACCTTTTCTGGGTTGCTTGCATACTCACAAGGCATGCATACGGTCTGTTGGATTGAGCTTAGTTGCTGGCTGGTCAGCTGATGGCCCAAAAATGCTATCTCAGAATGTTCACGGGCCAGAATAAAAAAACAGTTTCAGGCACTGCATGTGGCATCAGCTTGGTACAGGTGCTACTGGTGCTTATAGGCATATCAGGCTGAGCTACTTACAAGGGCTTGCAAAGCCATTGGTTCATATCTAAGAGTCTGGTCACATGGGCCATTACTTTTAAGAGAGGATGCAAGAGCAAGATCCAGGGACTACGAAAACTTTCCAGTGTGGATTAAATTTCCTGATAATATTTTTTCTACTTCAAACTTAAGGAATAATGGCAGGATGTGACTAACAACAGGGAAAACCTGCAAAAAAACCAAGATAAATGTTTAAATTTAGGTTTTGCCAAGCATCCATGGTCCATGCAAAACCCTAAACCCAGATAATTTTATTTGTACATTTAACCAGCCCACTAACCAGTGTCCACTTCGTATCTTTAGGTGCATTTGAGTCACCCAAACCAACTGCTCGTGCCATATAGCACTAATAACTGTGAGGTTTCAGTTCCCTACTCTGTGCATCAGCAACAGGCTAATCAGTAGGAGCACACATCACGAGGCAGCACTACGAATGGGCGAACTGCATCTGAAGCAGCTCCACTATCAACCCTTGACATTTCGACCACGGTGTTTTCATTTAGCTAGGACATTAGGCCTCACAAACATTTCGACTGCAAAAGCAGGGTTGCCATCATGCTGACACATGCAGCCCCGACATTGCCTGCTGTACTAACGGTTCTGTTGCAATGATGCAGCTGTAAAAATACTAGTTTTCAGGGGTAGATACCAGGTTCAAACCATCAAAACCAAGGAGGAATAACATTCCTTTATTAAAAGGAAGTTCAGTTCAAGGACTCGGTTTACTCCATACAAGAGCATAAGTTGGCCTGAATTCAAGTTTTGGCCTATGCATATCGTTCGAGTAGATCCGCTAGGTATGCTGTTTATCTGTCAATTTTAATCTCGGTTTAGTAATAAGCAGTTATTTTAACGTTTTCTTTTCAGATCCATGGCCCTCCGAGGCTTGATAAGCTGTGCAGCATCAGTCCATTCTCATGTACACAATTCATGGAAGTTTCAGCGCTATGCTTACGCTGTCTAACTTGCTATTGTCTAACTTAACTATAATGAACATCACAATTCATGAGGTCATGTATCTTGCGCACACAAGGTGAGCCGTGCTCATAACACAGGGGCTATTAGCACGGCTTTTTGTACGGTAATTTGAATGGAAAATTAGAATACAAGACCACAAAGCTGCTGTCGAAATGCAATTCAATTGGTGAGGACCCGTGCAGCATACAGTGCACAGCCACATAGACGCCCCACCCCGCCCTACCTGACACTGTATTGTCCGGGCACAAGGTTGCTGAGCTGCAGCATCTGCCGCTCACGGCCACCTAAATACTGGATCCTCGCTGAGACAGGAGCACTGGTGACTTCCCATGAGTAGCCGGCAATGCCATCGTCGTCCGTGCTCTCTGCACAGATACAGAAATGCCACAGCAGGGCATGAGATCTGGCTGGCATGCCCCACAATCTCCAAGGCCGGGGGGGTCGCTCAGTGCCGAGTGCTTGCAGCCATTATGCACGCATGCGGGTGCACTAAGGCAACGCTGGCCGCATGAGGGCAATGCACACTGACGGCCCAGTAAATTGCTGTGGCAGCAGCTGCAGCAGCAGCTGGTGAGATGCTCAATTGGTGCACGGGCAGCAATGCTGAAAGTGGACCTGCCTCTAATCTCACACGGCTCAACCCCGGACGGCAAGGCTGCAAAAAAAACCTCGGTGCCTACGACTTTTAGCCGCAGGCTAGTGACAGCGACTCAAAATCGCTACACACCACTGCCGTCTAATACGGCTGAGTTGCCGTGAGTGATCTGCTGATCCGATGGCTTGATCGTGGCTTTCGGTGCCTGGTTAATGCGTGCAGGTGGAAGAACAGTAATGTTGACAAAGCATTGTCCATACTCATTAGCACCATCAACAACCAGCTTAACTCGATAGACGCCCGGAATTAGCTGCAACAGAAATCCGTGGTGGTGCATGAGTCACCTGTGGGGACAGCATGCAAAGCTCACACCCTCTGTTACATATCAAGTCAGTGCACAAGTAAAAATGAATGCCAGCATGCATTCACCAGCATGCTCAGTTTTATTCAACTGATAGTTTGGCAGATGCAATCGTAAGCCAGCAGCAAAAGGCGATCGAGCAATCGTGCTGAAAGGAGTGGCTAAACTGGGGTGACTCAATCGACTGCCGAGATTTTTGCAAATATGCCATCCAACAAGCCAACACATCCAATCGCACACATTCCTAATAAAAACCACATCCAAAACAGTGTTGTGATATATTGCTGTGCAGTAATCCAGCATGCATGCCTGCCGGTGCATGCCTGAGGTGCATTTGGTCGGTTCCTCTTAGGCTGCTCTCAGGAAGCTCACATATAGTATCATAAAACCATCCATACTTATCAAATATTCAAGTATGAGATAAATAGAAATCAAAAGCCCAAATATCGGAGTGTCACTAGCCAAGGACCAGGGCATAGCTCAGGGAAGAGAATCAGACATTTGCGTCGGAGCCAGCAAAGTCCTGTCGTCGTGCCTATGTTCAAACCACTGATAGGTATAGCGGAAGGCCATGCCAGCATCATAGAACGATCTCGTCCCAGCTGCCTGCAAACTCTCTGCCGGTGCCAGGATTATTACGAAAATGGTTTTAAACAGTTCTTATATCAAACTGACTTGTGTACATGCATGTATGTATCACCATCTGTTATGCAGTAGAATTTTGTATAGCACACTCAAAGCCTAAGGGGCTTTCAGCACGCATTCGGTAGCCAACATACTTCATCTCATGCAACAAAGAGAAAGTGAAAAACATAGCTTAGTCAGGAGAGCAGTTAATGTAGTGAGTAGCATGGAAGTAGCAGCTCAGGACGGCTGAATACAGTTAAGTATCTGACCTGGGTAATGTAAAGGCCCCTATAGCTGGGAAAAGCTTAAACCGTCTGTAGCCATTGAGCAACCTCATCCGGTCCTGTGAAGCTGCATGCTTGCAGGTACTCGAGTTTGTACTGCAGAGGTATGAGGCCAAAACAAAGTCAGGGATCGTTCATCGTTATCATGCTAAGCGAATTAATGGGAAAAACAGCAGTGGAGAAAATCTCAGGTATATCTGGTCACTCCCGCAAGCTATGACGGGGCAAAGGGGATGTGCCAAACTTGCATCAACGAACCACGCTTTACCTTAGTAAGTTTCAATGTAGGTTCAGACAATCCTCGCATTACACCTGTCTCGGTCTCTTCTGCAGTGTTGGCAGGAAGTTGAACTAAGGTCCAGGAGTACTTGAGCGAATCTGGAAGTAAAGTGGGGCTGGGTAATTTTCAATGCCAACATGGCAAAGTGACTGAGCAGCCTAAAGATGATGCGACGGCAGTGACCAACTGGTCGACGATCTCTTACCGTTCTGCAGCCGTGCTGGTAGCTGGAATCGGGCTGTGAGTTCCACCGTGTTGTTGGGATGGCGCAGAACAACGTCCTCGCCAGCGCTGACAGCCAGTTGATACACAACTGCAAAAGTAAAGTACAGCATCTTGTGACAGCATGGAGCATGGCGATCGGATCGCCGACGAGCAGCAGTGCCAATCACTCACAGACGAAATGCAATATGACATAACATTCGTAGGCACAGTCTGCAGGCCGATTGATGCATCCCAAGCATGCTCCTAGCAGTCGGCAAAATGACTGATTGAAAACATGCTCATCCACGCAAACACATGCAAGCACACAAAAATACACATCAACAGCAGCAATAGTCACCTCTTGCAGTTAGCTTGGGGGCAATTGTTGCAGTAGAAATGTTTGCTGACAAATTGGTGTTACCTGAAGAGACTGCTGTGACAGTCGTGGTGGAAAGCACGTCCGATGACAGGGCTACTGCTATTCCTCCCTGCATCACCTGTGCAATGACAGAATGGCCCAGACCATTAGCAAGTGGGGCATAACGCAAATGATGCCAGCAGCACCATGAAAGCTGAATGTCATTGGACTATAAGTGAATGCTGAGTTACCATTATGTTAGGATGACCTAAATACATAGCAGAGTAACAGCAACATTGTCTGAACTAAAGTGATGGTAGACCTGTTGGCCAGCAAATAAAGATATGGCCTACTGCTCTACGGCCATCTTGCTCCATACGGGATCACTGGCAACTGGGCGAAGTCAAGCCTTATCAGAGCACTCTCTCTGTGTGCCCACCGATAAGCAGCCACTTCGGTGGCAGCTGGTACGGATGGAACACTCTATGTCAATAATAATGATAATAATGAGAATAAGTATTTTGCACCGTACCATAAGAGAACCAAATCTTTATCCGGGATTTTAACAACTCTCTGCAAGACAAGCAATAATCAAGAATTAATTACAAGCAACAAACCATACTTGGACGAGTATGCAAAGGCACAGACGAATCATGTTTAGAATAGCATGTAAATGTACACAAAAAGAACTCGTGAGAGGGGGCCGATGGATAATAGGGCCCCTGGTAGTAACATGCACCAAATCATGTATAGGTACGCATGCAAAGCACACCGAAACATAAATGATGTTCACTGGGGTTGAGAGAAAGCTGACTGGAACAGAGTTGGCTTTAGCAGAGACTTACAAGGTCATTACAGGTAGTGACTGCAGCTGCAAGCGAGTTCCTGACTTTCGGTGCATACAAGCTGAAGGCTCAATCACCAAAAGATTTCAGCTTAGTTTGAGAGACAAGATGACTCGATGTTGAGGAGCAGGTGGTGCAAGAGCCCACTTGAGGGGCAAGAAGGTGAAATAGGCAGAATGGTGCGAGCAAGTGAAGTGATCTGCGCACCAGATTGCTGATCTTGAAACTGACTCGACACTCGATAGCAAGCCAGCTTGGTCACAAGTTGTGTGATGTGGCAAGCTTTTGACGACAGACCACTTGAGCGGCTGAGTTTTGCACTAGTTGATGACTATTAAGGGCACAGGCTGGTAGTCCTAAATAAATTGAATTACAGTAATCTAGATGCTATGCCACATGTGAACTAGTTTGGCAGTCGAATACTTGTCTAAGCAGGCCCTAATTTTAGCAATGGTACTGAGCTGAAAGTAGACCAAATTGGCAGTTGAAGCTATGCGCTCATCTAATGACAAGTCGCTTTGGAATAAACATCGCCCAGACTAGGGGGTGGGGCAAACGTCACCGGCGGGAGTGATGCTAGATAAACCAATCTTGAGAGTGAGATCTTCCAACGATAGGGTGTCACAAGCTAACAATAGCTAGCAAACACACTATAGCAGCCTCTCAGCTCACATACCGCAACCACACGGGAATGATACAAGAGATGAAAGGGCAAATGGAAGTCCGGAACTCCAGGTGTGGCCAGTAACAGTGCACCACCAACGGCTGCACACACAGCCAAACGCATTAGCCGAAGCCACACACACAGCCGATGGAGTTGCAGGGAGCTGGCAGCTACACAGAATAGCAAGCAAAATGTTTCTTGACAAAAAGTATATACTAGCATAAAATTATATCATCACAAGCCTCTCTCCCTGCTGTGCTAGGATACAATATTGGTGGCACTAGGAGGGTTGCCTGCAAGCAGGTACCAGATGAGATCAGCAGCTGCACGCTCTTCGCGAGAAAAAGCTTTGAAATTACCATGCTGCTTATCTAAATCCACGACTCCTGCCACACCATATGCATGCTCCACTGAACACAAGTCATAATAAGTTTTGCTCTGCTTAGGATGCTGTAACCGATCAACGGATTCCAATGCAAAAGGTCCGCATTAATTTTTATGTCGTCTCCACGAAGCAGAATCTCGGCATGAGGAGACACGGCACCACTCACAGCACCGCACTGCACAATGAAGTCCGAGTGAAGAGCCAGGGTCAGTGCCTTGGCCAAAATCGATGCTTATTACAACTAAGCCTGAACTGGCACCAAAAAAACTACAGCCAAATACGTTCTAGGAGCCATTTCCCTCGAGTTGCAACCCATAAGAAATTCCCATTTTCGTTTAACTTTAAATAAGAGCAGCCTCCTCTTCATACGAGCAATGTAGTGCCATAGACATGCACAGGATCGAGCCAAATTAAATGAAGGGACATCGTCTTTGTTCGGGGCAGCCAATCGAAGGACGGCCTGAAGGGCCATTCCAGGCAGTTTGCTGCCAGCATGTCCTTCATGGTCGATACTGGTGTGGAGAGGGCAGCCCCCATCGGTATGAGTTTATGACTGATTTTTTGCTAGGGCTGGCTGACTGTTCGCCTCTGCTGCAAAAGTAGCTCGTCGGCGCAACACTGGCTAGTGAGCAAAGACTTTTGCAAATCTTTGGGGCACAGTGGCTACGTGCGAAGCCCACTTGACACCGCTTTGGCCAAGTGCAAGGCAGTCACCCAATCAGCCACCGTGCACGGGTCGGTGGCTCATGAAGACCGGCTGCTGCAGCAGCAACAGCAGCTGATGCAGCAGTGGCAGCAGATAACACACCGTCGTGCTCACTTGATCCATCGACAGACCCGATCGTGCCGGCACTGCTGCCTTGGCAGCTACGGTTGCCTCTGGTCCAGCCAATAGGATACGATCTGTCAAAGGTGAGAGTGTCACTGAGCGCCACTGGCTGAGACTGCAGAACCACTCAACATTCTGCTAACGAGAGGCCAGCCGGCAGATGGAACAAACAGCAGAGCAAAGGAACGCAGGCAGCCAGCACAGCCTACCTGCCACTGCTGCACCACCTCCACCTGGGCCGTTGGCGGCTGATGGCACTGACTGCGGAGCTGCAGCTGCCAAGCGGCAGAGGTCGTCGGGAGCACTCCTGCTGTAGCCATCGATGCACTGGCACTGGCCGTGAGCAGTGGCCGAGTCACCATTTTCAATACGATTACTATTGGCCATGCATCGCTCGTTGGCTGGACAGTCACTCGAGTTGCTTGCAACAATGCACTCGCGAAAGGCAGCTGCTGCTGAGTCTGCCGACTTGCGATGTCTAGCACTACTCAGCGAAGATGTCAACCTTATGGCACCGACAGCAGTTCCTACAACGAGTGGGCGCGGATGCATGCGTGTCGCATTTTGTTTTTGCTCAGCAGCCACGAGGCAGCATTTCGATATCGATCCGAGCTAAAGAGGCAGAAGAGAAGAGAGTCAAGGCAGGCTGGTGGCGTGTGGAGGACAAGAGCTGAGAGAGCTCTGACGAAGCTTCGTTACAGGTCAACATTTTACATAAAAAATACGGCATTGATGGCGTCAGCTAGGCCCAATTTTGTCTATAGCCTTGCCCCAATACGAACACGACAAGAATCGCCAATTAGATGCCAGCATACTGAAGCACGCGGCATCAGTCCTCACGTGTAAGGTTTGGTCCAGCTACTAAGGTTCTCACCCGGACCAAGGTCTAGCTGAGGTCGTGGGCTCGAGTCCCGACGCATATGTGAAGCGCCTGAGCAGAGATTAAGTTCTCTCGAGGCGTTATACAAATGAATTACATTTTTTTAAGGGGGAGGGGGCATTAGTTAAGGACGATAGCTCCCCTACCAGGTCTGGTTTCGGAGCAGCAGGGTCATGATTCTTGAGCTATCACATTCGCAAGTCTACTCTGGCCTGTGAAAGGGATGACATGAGTATTCCAGAAAGCTGAAAGGCATCTGGCTAATTGACATAATAGTTTCTAAGGCTGGTGGCAAAATTTCAGCTGGGACAACTGATCGACAGGGTGCTCTACCTCGGCTGATGGGATTTTAGAAAACAAGCCAAACTGCGAAACAAACCAGTGCAAGTCATGCCAATTCAGAATACAAATGCATTTCCAAAGGCTTGTTGTGATATATTGCTATTCAGAGTTACCGCACACAGCTTAAAGATGAGAGCAGGATGAGATGCAGGATGAGAGCAGTTCAGGAAACAAGGATTCCTCGAAGGGTACTTTACTCAAGTCATTATTGGTCAACAAAAGTGGATTTTAAGGCTCAAATACTTCGTTTGGGAATTGTTACATTTGACAGCAAGCTGACGACCCTATGCAAACTGCCTGGAAAGTAAAGTACTTTTTGACGAATCCTTATTTGGTGCTGGTGCAGTGGCTCAGCCAGCCACTTGATTTGAAGCCCATAGAACGACTATGGAGCAATATCAACAGGCAGCAGAGGCCGAACACTCGGCCACTGCCACCTGTTGATATTGTAACAGTACCCAAACTTTTCGGTAAAACTCAAGCTCCTTGAAATGTGCTGCAGTAGAAAATACAGCACAGAAGCTGGTAGCCTCTGCTCCTCTACACACCAACAGAATATGTGTGGGTTATTTGAGTTGTCAATGAATATTTTAACATGCTTTGCAGAACTTTAGTATGCCCGGTATCGTAAAAAACTCTCTTATTACCCGAACAAATTTATAGCCACAGCAGCAACGGCCATAATATGGATTTTCTGCGCCTAAGTGTGCACATGCAGATAAACAGCGAGTGAAGGTATACACAGAAAAGAGGAGAGAGTTTGAAAAAGAGGAGCGAGTCTGAAATGGAGAAGAGAGTGCAAAGTATTGGAGAGAGGGCAAAAGAGAAAGAGAGTGCAAAACAGAAGCAATAGAGAAAGAGAGGAATTGTATATGAAAGTGAGAAAGAAAGCAAAAGAGAGACGATGGGACAAATAGAAAAGTAAAAGACAAACTGAGAGCTAAAAACAAGAGAAGTGAAGTAAAAAAGAGTGCGGCAGCAAAAGAGAGTACAAAAGAGTGAAGGAGTGCAAGAGAGCAAAAGTGACACTGGAGAAAGAGAAAGAAATAGTAAAAGAGAAAAAGCAAAATAAAGTGAGAGAAAAAGAAAAAAAGAGGCATGGAGCAAAGGGTAGTGAAAAGAGCTAAAGAGTGAGAGCAAAGAAAGTGACAGTGAAAGACACAGAGAGAGATGGAGTATACAGCTAATCGCCATGCCTACTTACCTTTATATGTATTTCTGTTTTTAGACGACATGGCAAAAATGCAATCGAAACCGCAAACTTGGCTGCTTGGCTATATAGGATTTATTTAAGAGGGCAGAAGTTGCCTTTGCCTAACGAAATATTAGAAGTAGCACTACATGCACATTTAAATGAGTGCTTAGCTATCAAGAGAGTGTTACCAAGACTAACTTTTTGTCACATCCTTCTAGGGATGTACAGGGATACCAAAACAGAATATTCTCCACGTTCAAAGGCCAATCTTTTTAGCTGCATGACATCGCTACACGAAAAAAGCAGAGAGATGCTTGCGCTATTGGCTTCGGATCGACAAATTGAGGTACACTGCAACTGCTGATTAAACCATGGGCCCATAACTGCTGGTACGCACGAGGATAGTCTCTTTTGCCCCGAATCACATCAACCGAGATGATCCATGAGGCAAGAACACGGAGCTCCTCAAAATGATCTCATTTCTTGGAGGAAGCCACTTCATCGGGAGTGCTCGATTTCACAATCCTGGGCATCTCACGGTGTAAGGTAGATAGTTGGGGCCCTTGACATTCTGAAAATGTGGTTGGTCTTTTAAACAGTTCCCCGTTGAATATATATGCTGTAAGGCATTTGTAGCCAAACTAAGAGAGGTGATCCTGCATGACACTATCTGCAAGAATTACCTCTTTTTACTGCACCTGATCATGCACGGTACTGGTTTACTATATTAATATGGCATCGGACAGCACCGACGACAACAATTTAACCTGGAAAACCCACAATCGTACTCGATACAAGCAGGTTAAGATATCTCCCTGATCCGATCTTTCTTGCGAAAAAAAGAGCTAGGCCTCGGCTAATCACCACAGGAAGGATCCTTAGATAAGATACTTGGGAGCGGTTAAGCAGACGGTTGATGGGTCACTTATTAACCAGCCAAGCACGCAAAAGACCGACGGTTGTTTTGACATCTTGATCTCTGCATTTGCCAAGTTATGATTGCAGAACGAGTTGCAGTCACCAGGAGCCGGCACTAGTGCACAGTCTGCTTCTTCGACATGTCAGCCAGCGTTCACTTCCTCACTTCCGACTCGCTGGCTGAAGCCGCAGCAGCAGCAGCAGCACACCAGCTAGCCTCGCTCCTCCTTTTTCCTCATTCGATCATCTTATTCACGTTGCTGGCACGTGACTACGCACAGCATCTCGCCTCGGCCGACGGCAACCCCGGGTGACAGCATTGCTCGACGCCGAGTTGTGGGGGCACGAAATGCAAGTGAGCAGGCTCGCAGCCGAAATGAGAGGCACGGCACAGGGACAGCACGTGGCGGTGGAGTGACACATGGCGGCTGCGCACAGCTCTTCGAGCAACCCCTGCGTGATCCAAATGCTGCTCGGCGCTGAACGCTCTCGAAGCTACGAAGCTACCCCACCTCCACCGACTGACCAACGGCTCATCAACAGTCGACAGAAGCAAGCCAGCAACAGCAAGCTGCTCGAGGACAACAAACGTGCTCCTACAGGGCAGGGAAGGACGTGGCTTGAGATGCGTGACTAGGCAGTGTGGCAGCACTAACAAAGTGCCAGCCACGGAAGGAAGAAGAGGCGTCGAACAGAGACCGACTCAGAGACCGACTCAGTGCAGCAGCTCTCGACTGCTGCCTGCTAGCAGATCAGCTGAATGGAGATTTAGCTACTTGGCTGCCCTAAGACGATGTGCCCAGTTGGGGATAGGTGCTAACGGTGCTGCAAACACAATTCAACTAAGCCGATTATCTCAGTGCAAACACCTCAGCCTAAGTCAACCCAATGATGGAAGTCAACCCAATGATGGATAGAGTCGTCGACACTCCATCTGCAGCAGGACTGATGAACGACTGATAGACGAAATGCCGAGCCGTTGGAACCGTGCATGCATCTCACTTATTCAGATCACCTCACGTGTGCACGGTCACCAGCACTCGCCAGCGAAAAATGCTGAATGCTTCAAGAGCTTCAGCTACACAGCGCATGAGAACTTGCAAAGGAGCAATGACACACGAGTACGCGCCGCTCCGAAAAACCAACAGTAGATAATGCACTTAACGAGCATCCCAACAGAACAGACACTTCCAGGTTAACTGAGTGACATTGTTAAAAAAAATAACAATAACGCTAGCACTTTTGTAGTTCACTGAGTGAATTCGCTGAGTGAATCTTTTTTCAGGCACTTCACATAGGCTGACAGGAAGCTTACCCCTGTACATGCATCAACCGATTAGCGATAATGGCATGTATAATAGCTGCACATCTAAGGGCTTGTAATGTAATGTATCTCCGTCTGTAACTCCACAAAGTCATAAAGACCATGTGGGTGTTACGCAGGAGAGTTTTGTATAGCGCACTCACAGCCTAAGCGGCTTTCGGTACGCATTCGGTAGCCAACAGACTTCGTCTCACGCAACAAAGAGAAAGTGGGAAGCATAGCAGAGTCAGGAGAGCAGTTGAGGTAGTGAGTAGCATAGAAGTAGCAGCTCAGGACCGCTGAAAAGAATGCGCCATAGTCGGCAGTTGGAGAGTTGTTGTCGTTGCGTAAGAATTGTGGAAGCGAGTTCCACAGTCTAGGACCAGCAGAGCTAAAGCTTCTGTCGCCAACTGTCTTTAAGCGGAGGAATGGGACAGCTAATTTATTGTCTACACAGGACCTGAGGGCGCGAACAGGCTGAAACTGATGCAGCAATTCAGCTAGGTACGAAGGAGCCAAGCCGTGGTGGGCCTTGTGGGTCAGCGTAAGAACTTTGCTCTGTATCCTTTGCTCAACCGGCATCCATCCTAGCTCTTTCAGCAGAGGTGACACGTGCTCAAACCGCTGGGACTTAAAGACCAGCCTTGCAGCCATATTCATAGTCAGCTGTAGTGGCATAATAGCTTTCTTTGGCAGCCCAGCCAAAAGGGAGGTCTATACTTGTGGATGAAGTTAAACGTGCAGGATTAAGGCGCAGTGGACCTTAAAGTTTTGCTTTAAATGTTAAGTCGGGAGATGACGTGATGTCAATCGGTAGAGATCCACACTAATGGTATAGAAGGTGGACAGGCTGTGCAGAATCGACTGAGAAGCTCCAGCCCAAGGGGCTGAAGCTGTAAAAATTGCTAAAGAGAGAACATTCGTCAAGCCCTCATTAATTAAGTGTGGCTGTCTGACTTAACAAATCGCATGCATTAGCCAAGCTCTCCAACAACCCCTTGCTTCACGGTTACCGGTCTAAACACAACGAGGGGTGTTTAGATTGCCCTCCAAACCACATAATATATCTAACGATAACATTGGCTAATTCCCTCTACCGATAACAGTCGCAAAAAGGAACTAGATCCTTACAGCAGGGCAACATCCGAAGCAATACCACCGACTCTCTCTCTCTCTCTTTCTCTCTCTGTGTATGTGTGTGTGTGTATGTGTGTCTGTGTGTGTGTGTGTGTCTCACTCTTGCCTGCGTCGGTCCATATCCCTCCTTCCTTACCTCCTTTCCTTAACCTTCTCCTCTCTGCCTACCTGCCTCCCTCCTTGCCTCTGCTCCTTCCTCGATCCCTGCTTCCTCTTCTCCAGCCACTCCTTCTTTTCGCTAAGCGGTGTCCGGCAAGCCGGAGCATAGCTTTCAGATACAGGTAGCGTCGACGGAAGCCACGCAAGCACGCCGGGCTGGACGACTTCCAAAGCCAAGCCTCGCTAATTGCGCAGAAGGCGCCAAAAAGAGACTGAACAGAGTCACACGCGACAGGACTGCCGCGCGCTGTGGCCACAGCGCGCACGGTCACGCGCCGCCCGCCCGAGGGGCGGAGAGAGAGGCTACGCTTCTGCTCACTACTAACCTTGGGACAGCCAGAATAGCAGCACAAGCACAGCGCCGGCGGATAATACTGGGAGATCCATGGGGCACGGTCAAACGCTGAGGCACAGGCGTCCCACTTCCAGCAGATGCCGACGGCCCGCTGAAACGAGCGCACGACAACAGCGCAGCAAGTGGGCAGAGGAGCGTAAGTATATGCGGGTACAGGTGGACGTACGGCGCGAAAGTCGAAGCCCGACGGCTGAGCTACGCCGAAAAATGAATCGAATTATGCCACCCACTTACCGTTGAATTTTCACGAGCAATTTTCACGAGCAAAGACGGTCCAGCTGCATGGACGGTAAAGAGGACACGCTAAGACGAGCGGTAGGCACTCCCCGCGGGCTCACGGCCGGGGCGGCTGGGGCGGCTGGGGCGGCTGGCTGACAACCTTCACCTCGAAAGTACACTGTCGGCGGCGTATAAATACTGGACGGCTGGGCTGGCTCCACAACAACCTTCACCTTGTTAGCGGAAGTCAGCGGCAGCTTGCGTGTCGGCGGCGGCGTGTCGGCGGCGGCGTGTATGGCTGCCGAAATCGTTCAATACATTGTACTTAGAGGCGACCTGAAGACCAAGCTCAAGTGGCCGACCGGCGCGCTGGTAGCGCAGGCTTGCCACGCTGCCACGGCCGTCATGCATCTCAATCGAACCGATCCGACGACTGCCTGCTACCTCGATAATTTGGATAGTATGCACAAGGTGGTGCTCGAGGTAAGAACGCGAGCGACTGCACTGCGCGGTGCGACCGTCGCACGTCTTGTCTTGTTCGCTCTTTTTCTTTGACTGCAAAGGCACTCCGCTGCAGGCAGACGACGAGGCGTCGCTCGTGCGATTGTCGCAGGAGCTCACATCGGCCAGCGTCGCGCACAAGCTCTGGATGGAACAGCCAGAGAACGTACCGACGTGTATCGCTTTGAAGCCCTATCGAAAGGAAGACGTTCGAAGTTTCTTTTCAAACCTAAAGCTGCTCAGATGAGCTGTCGTCTTGGGGCGACGAGTTCTCGGTCGCTGCTCTGTCGCCAGCGAATGCAGCCGTTGCCTACAGCAACACACAACGACACAGTCGGCACCACGTGTGTGGGCATCGCGCTCGCCTGGCTCCTCGAGGTAGCCAAGGGATTAATACACTCATCTGAGTTGCCCGTGACTCGCAATTCTATAGTCTCGCGTGACGTCAACGGCTGCCCCATCTGTCGCATTCGCTTACCGTTGTGTAATCGCGTCTTGGCACCGCATGAGCTCGGTGTGCTGCCGTTGGAGGGAATGGGCGAATGTAGCGAGCGATTTTTCCTTGCATGCTTCACGTATGACCAGTCAGTTGGTGACGGCGTCTGTTGTCACCTGCCTCTCGATGTTGTCGTACCCGTGATTTCCAGCAGCTATACCGTCCATTACACACGCACACACACAGGAAATGAGAAGGTTCACTCACATATATATGTGTGTATATATAAATATATATATATATTATATATATGTGTGTGTGTGTGTGTGTGTGTGTGTATGTGTGTGAGTGAACCTTCTTTCTCTCTCTCTCCCTCTCTCTAGATATATATATATATATATTGTACCTTCTTTTTTATTATACTTAATAAATTAGTTCTGTATATTATAACTGCGATATGCAGAAGCTACACTGACCAGTTCACTACTCAACTTGCCTGTGTGGTTCGGCATACAAAACGCTGGCCCAGAACAACGCCAACGGTTTATTGCACAAGGCACGGAGCAGCAAGACGCACGACTGCCTTCGCCCCCTTCTCACACTCGACTCCTTCCACTCGTCCGGTTGACCCCCATGATTCATCGAGGACCACAACTGTGCAGCAGCCGACCCTGATGGTGAATCCACCATCTGGCCACCAGCGGTTACCGGCCTGTGTCCATGCCACATCACAGGCTCATTAGAGGAGCCGGCATACAGTCAAACTACAGCCTGAATGCAATGTTCAGTAGCGTAGGTGCCGTTATTTCGACTACTTGACTCTCCAGTAAACTAACATGAGCTGCAAAGTTGAGCTAGACGTTAACCCACATTTGTGCACTGAACTGCATGTAATCAAATCAGCTTGACTAAGTGCGGCCGGTTTATGGCCTTGTTGATCTGCCAACGTGGTCGATTTATGGCCAAGTGACATTTATGGTCTTGTTGATTTTGTTATGGCCGATTTATGGCCTTATTGATCGCGATTGTGGCTGATTTATGGCCTCGACGTGTATGGCCTTGTTGATCTTGCTGTGGCCGATTTATGGCCAGTTGGCATGTATGGCTTTGTTGATCGAGTTGTGGCTGGTTTGTGGCCAGTTGATGGGTTTTTCTGACGGCTGGCGCTGTTTCAGAAGTACATCGTCATACGGATATGTGCATTTTGCCAATGCATTGTCGCTGAGATCGTGCTACACCAAGATCATGAAAGAATATCATGAACATCAGAAGTAGTCACCCCAGTTGATCACATGGAAGGTTGAAAACAGTAAATGTAGCTTACAAAAAATATAAAATATAAATTCTTCTTTTTGGCTTCATGCATTTGCTTGTGGAGGAGATACTTGGCTGGTAGCATAGTTGTACCATATCTTAATTTCCTCATTGGGTCACAATTTATGGCAAGTGCTGGGAAGTCAGGAAGGAGTCGCTCCTGGCTTTTTTTTTATCAGAGCCTGCATGCTGAGCAACTCTGGGAGTTTAAATCCCAAGTAATGGTTGGCTATCACTCAGTTCGTTTGGCCGAGGTCAAGAATACTAGCTAATTGAGTCATAACTCGGCTTGTATCCTTGGTCCACAGCTGATGACTGGGAAACCAGCAGCACCTTCTTGGTTCTGGTGAAAACTTGCTGTACCCTGCAGTCTTGGCAGGGGTAAGGTGATGATCACTGTTCAAAACAACCCGGGTCCTTCAGATGGGCAACTCTTTACCTCCTATTGCAGGCGATGGCAATATTTGTTAAGGCTCTTCTGCCGCTGTATAAATGTGGCTGTTAAATCAGCTACCTAACCTGTAAGCTTTTTTGGGCAGATGTGCATGACACCTCTCGGTCAGTTCATAGAAACTATGGGCTGGGCAGTTCCGGGTTTTTCAAATAATATTAGTTTATACATTGTCGCAAGGTGAATTCGTGCAGGGCCAGCCACAATGCAGGCCTAATCAAGCTGCCCTGGGTCGTGATAGCCCAGGAAGCAAGGTTCTTCATTACCGAGGTCGCTGGTTCGAATCATGCAGTGGGCTAACCTTTATTGCCAAATGCAAGCAGTGGTGATAAACGCTAAGGCTCTTCTGCCACTATATGGATGAGGCTTTTAAATCAGCTAACGTTTATTTATTAATCTTACATGAACAGTATTTTAATGTATGTGCTTGGCAATGCTTTCCAAATAATAATAATAATAATGCACTTGATAAAGCGCCCTCAGAGAACTTAATCTCTTTCTAGGCGCTTTACATTTGCTGCAAAGTGAAATGCAATTGAATGGTAAGTAAAATCATGCTTGAAAAACACACAAAATGAATAATATGGTTAAGGGTGACATGCACAGGCATGCAAATGTGGTTAGTGGCAGCATGCACAGTGGCAGCACGCATAAGCACGTGAAGGACGAATCACAGGGACCCACTAAATGCTGTCCTAAATAGGTGTGTTTTTAAGTTCCTTTTAAATGTGGCCAGGTCAGGGGATGTTCTGACGCCGGTCGGGAGGGAGTTCCAGGCTTTGGGAGCATACGAACTAAATGCACGGTCTCCAAAGGATTGGAAGGTCACCGAAGCCCGGCAGTTGCCTATTATTGCAGGGCTCTGCCATTATACCGGCTGGTTGATGTGACCGGATTTTTAGCATAGAAGCCAAGTTAGGGTGCGACAGATCGATTTCCCCCACTTGCAGACCTGTAGGGGGGAGGGTAGCATGTCTGCCAGCTCCAGCCTTCCTGCGATTGGTTACTCTAAGCTCTGCCACTATATTGTTTAATCCTAGAAGTATCTTGGTGTACGCTCAACTCAGTGTCTTTCCCAATTCTTGGCAGTGTCACTGAGGTAAGAACGTATTGTTAAGCAAAATGGTGGTACCTTTCAGCGATCCTGTGGGCCTGTTGAATCTTCAGCCAATGGTTATGCTCGGTTCTACCGGAAGTGATATTTCTTATGTTATGAGCAAAATAAAAGTTCAACTGCACAATTACTGTTGGAATTTAGCATTTCCATATCTGCTAATATAATGCTAACTTCTCGTTGGGTGATTATTACTACGACTGTCTTGGCTTTGACCTATGTGCTTTTGACACTCAGATAAAACTAAGCGTTGCATAGACATAATGGGTGCCCTGTCTAGGTACAGGTAGATCCTTCAAGGTCAACGGGACATGATGAATGGTTATATCTCGAATACTTCGTGATAGGTACTGCCCTTCACGTTACGCAGAGGTACCTGTGCCATCTGATCCCTTAGACCAACTATCATTACCTTGTGGACCATTTCAAGTCTGCTCATGCGTTGGCGATGCATTCGGGATCAGCTATGTCTTGTTACCGAAGAGACAGTGCTGAAATTTAGAGCCTACGGGGAGGCCATTAACTACTTATAGCTTAAATCATCTGTTAGCACCACCTTTTCAGTGGTGCTGTCTTGATATAGGCTAGATGTAGCGGCAACACAGCGGCTAAACCCGTTTCTACTGTTCAGCCAAGACTTTGCAAGTGATCAAGCATAAATATCATTCAGGCCGCACCTACTGCATTTCGTTGAACGGAATGAAATGATGGAATGCTGGCGCGACTTTACCGGTGAACTTGTCGATGAGTTCTACGTCTTCCTGTTTATAGGACCCTCGGAGCTCCAGAGTTCAAAAATCGGATTTTGAGGCGGCGAGCTGTCAAGTCTATAGCGAGCAGGTTTCATTCTACCGGTAATTACGTCAGCGAAGCGCGGTCTTGGAGAAATGCTGCTGCTGTCCCGCGAAGTTGGCGGAGTGAGTAGGAAGCAAGACTTGGAACAAGACTGCCTTCTAAGCCTGATACAAACCGGAAGACCCGCGTAAAGCTCAAGTAGGTAGGATGCAGTTAAGAAGCAAGATCGCCGTCTATATCAGGCTTAAGAGAGATAAGAAAATGCAATGCAGTTCGTGATCTTCAAACTGAATGGCACGTGGAAAGCCAGGCGTGGGTTGCCCACCCTCAGAAAGATCTGGTATGCCTTCTTCGGCGCCACGGGTCTCGGCCTGTCGTTCCGGGCATGGGTCGTCGTACGAGCATTGACATCCGGTTGTCGTATGTGGGAGGTGTTCATATTTTGTAACGAACGGTGGCCTTGCTGCTGTCGTATCTAGAGACCGTCTGAGTCATCCGTGGCTGGCCGATGCTGCAGCAATCAGGCAAACTGATTCTAGGTTGCCTCATTGGGGCTTTCCCAGCACACCTGTGGAGCGTGCTGTCGGTGGGCTCGCCCACGATCTGACCCTCAAGCCACGAGGCATCGTTGTCGACAATGGCGTAGACGATGTTACAGCTGACGTCGCGGTGCCATTCGATAGGAGCCCCGAAGTCCTTGTTGGGGGTCCAGAAGGTTAATTAGGCATCGCTCGTGCTCTTCTGACCTCCTTAGGATCCGGTGAGGTTATTAGCGGTCGGCTCTTGGCAGCGGGTTGGCAGAAAATGTAGCCTGCCTGGCAGATTTCGGCATCTTGCTAGCAGCGGACGATCTTTCAACGGCTCTGCTTTTCTGAATTTTGGCGTCTCGGACACCATTGTCTCGAATGCAGCGGGTTCCTTCTCCTTCGCTCGTGCCCGGGGCTGCACCAGCGCTCTGATAAAGAGGGATAGTTTAGCTGATGTGTTGTTTATCAGTTCTTTTATTAAACAAATTATTGACCCAAGATTTGTTTCTGCAGTTAAGGCCGGAGCTGTAGCAATGGCTGGCTACCCGATTGCTTGCTCAGTTGTGAGGTAAATTCAAACACAGGTCAGACGACACGCCAGATCCTTGTCGTGGCAGACAAAGGACGCTCCCCTCCCTCCACGCTTGGGCTCAGCGGACGATGCACTTCTCCGCCTACCGTCGGTCTGATTTGGGTCTCTTCTTCTTCCATCTGCAGCGCTGAAAAAATAGTCCAGAACCTGAATGCGCATTAATATTCGACAATGAATACGCACACCGCCAGAGCTAAATTGGTAGGGGCAGTTGCCCACCCCCAGTCTAGTCGGGTCGCAGGGCGCCAACAGGTACTAAAATACGTAACCTCGCTAACAGTGCGACGGAGAGGCTAGACAAGTATAACGTCCTTGTGTTGTCCTGGTGTCGGATTCTCGTGGTTTCGGTGGCCCTTATTGCAGTGACTATGGATGGCGTCCTCGATATTGGCCCGTTCTTCGATTCGGTCATTGGCACAATCAATTCGGTGACTGGTTCTCACAAGCGCCACTACGAGCTCCTCAGTAAGTAAAAATCGATCGCACATGAACCTGATCGAGGAGCTGCAGGTTGAGACAGACAGTGGCCTGAACCAGGAGACTGAACTGGTGAGCCCAGGAGAAATGCGGCGGCGGTGGTCGCTTTGGCGAGGGCTACGTCGCTTAAATCGACACATTGGGCCAGACAGTTAATGCCATTGAGCGCGCCGAAGAAATGGTGGCAAGGCTGAGCGCAGAATCGAGTCGACCTTGGCCTCCTCGACCGCGTGTTTTTATTCGGGTTCATCTTTAGCTTATACAATCGGGGAGCCAGTGGGGTAGGGGTCGGGGGCATTGGCCCTCACCCTCCTGCAGGGCAGCGACCTGGGCCGCCCCCTATTTCCACAACCCCCCCTGGGAGATCGCCGAACGCGTAATCATGTCTTAATTCCACTCAATGAGCAGCCGCCGAGTGCATGTTGAATAAACAGTCTCATTTTTCGCTATAATAGTCTAGCCGTGATTAGATTAAAGCTTCGCCGCTCTTGCCCCTGTATAAAAACTTTTGCAGGACTTACCCCCCTTCTGGGATGAACATCTTGGCTCCACCACTGAGCTTACATCTGAGGGAGCGATTGCTAGCGATTATTCACGAGCTACCTATCGCATGTTGCAAAGACAGGAACGGGCTCAGTGTCAATTGGCTTGCAATTGGTCAATGGCACCGTTGAGGCTCTGGCGGCCGAGATTCGAGCGCCTGGCTGCGATCATCTGCTGTCGGAGGTGCATAAGTGCTGCTAGTAACACGGATTTTACTAGATAGAGTTTCCAGACTTTGAGCCGGTCCTCTTAAGACAGCAGCTCCTCAACTTTCGTGGGCGAAACGGAGGATGACTTGTCAATGTAGGAACGTCGGGACGCTGGCCGATCTTGCAGTCATGCTCGCAGAGCCCCCCGGTTCAGCAGAGGCCGGCTATGACCTGCTGCACAGGCTAGTGCGACTTTGTCCGACACTGCCAGTGTCAACTGCCGATGCCCGAAGGTGTGCTCTGCATATTACACTGCTTGTCGTCCCGCCTTTGAATGGCGTTGAGTGCAGACGACGACTGCAACGACGCCATGCTGCTGTATGTTGAGAAAGATACGGGGCCGCGATGATGGGGACGAAAGATGAGAGAGTCGCATACTTTTCTATGCGCAGCCGCCGCTCACTCGTTGAACTGAAGAGTTGCTCCGAGCTTGTGATTGCCTCATCTGAAAGTCTGGCTTCGGCCGGCAAAGGGGCCATGCTTGCTTCTCTTTGGAAGTATATATACTTCGAGCCACCCCATTTTTTTAATCTTGGCGACTCGTTCGTATCCGTCGTCGACGGAATCCAATGCACTTGCCCACCAGAAAGGCTACCTACCTGCCTGGCCTTCCCTGCACCCCGCACCTACGTGCAGAAAAAGGTGCACTTGCCTCGGCACTTGTCTCAGCTCGGAGCGTCCGTATTCTAGCGCTGGTCGTGGGTAATGCCTCTGCGTTTACACCATGTTAGAGAGTGGTACTAGTCAAAGACAGTCGACATTGCGTATCGGTCGTTCCCAAAGTTTGCGGAATATTAGCTATGGCGTCTATTTCATTAGCAGATTTATATACCACAAAGTTTCATGTCCGTCAATAATGAAAAATGTGCATGCGAAAGAGATTAGATTATGACAGTGCTTGAGATTACTTGTAGTTCCTGAATTATATTGATTGAGAATAAGATGTCAAATCTATGGTTTAGAAGGTATAAAAAGCTCAAGATTGATTAGTCAGCTGCACTTAGTTTGGGAGCTGCTACAGCGCATTCGTATCAGCTGGTGGCAGGGCAATTAGAAACTTGCTTAAGACCCTGAGTAGTCATCTGGTGCTAGTCTCGTTTACTCGCTACTATTTTGATGAGCATTTTACCTGAAGCATGGCTTTTGATCTGGACGGGTGTAAGACATCCACTGTTCGAGGAATTGATTATCTAAGAGGTCAACTGCACTGCCAAAATTAGAGGTCCAGGAAAATTTCCTGTAAACCTCAAGTGGAGAGTTCCAGGTCAGTGCCAGGTCCGTGATGAACAAGGGTGAACTGGGAGAAAGTGCTTACCTTTAGTAGTTTCTCTGCTAATAATCACAGCTAATAATATTAATAAAAATAATAGTAACTTAATTAAAAACCTACTAGTAAGACGTTTGTAAGAATGCCTCGGAGAATTAATTACTTGGTAGACATTTTACATTTGTTGTCAGAGGAGCTTGTCAATATAGTTGGTGAGAGCATGCATAGCGTCAGCACGCTTAAGTATGCAAAAGATAACGCACACAGAAGCAGTACGTATTGTGTGAAACAGGTGCGTTTTTAGCCTCATTTTAAATGTATTCAAATCAAGGGATGTCGTGATGTCAGTCAGGAGTGCGTTCCAGGCTTTGGTAGCATATGAACTAAAGGCAAGATCTCAAAAAGATTTATAGTTAAGTAGTTGAGTAGTTAAGGCACAACTAAACGCTAAAGTTAGAGGAGCGGGTGTTACAATACCTGGCCTGATTGGGGAGTAGTTCAGATAGATACACTGAAAAAAAGAATTAAGGGGCCTAAAAGTGTGTAACGAAGCTTTGAAATCAGTACGCTTCTTGATGGGGAGCCAGTTCAGGTCAATGAGAACTCGTCAAATATGCAGCTGCGACGTTCACGACAGACAAGCTTGGCTGCAGAGTTTCGCACCTACTGTAAGCACCTGCTGGAAGATCTGCGAGTAGTGCATTACAGAAGTCAAGAAGGGATGTCAAAAGATGCATGGACCAACTTGGATGTGGTAGCGGTGTTTAAGCAGTCCCGAAATTCGCAATGCTAGGTAACTGAAAGCAGGCAGACTCGACTATAGAGCTGATGTGCTAGTCGGCACCCAGATTGTGTGCTGATGCTACAGGATATGTTGGCAGAGCCCATTTTGAGGGATATGATTCCAATTTCTTAGGAATAATTGGTTTTCCCGTGAATAAAAAGTTGATTTTATCATCATCAAATTTGATAAATTGTGTTGCTATCCAAGTGCGAATTTTTGCAATAAATGCAGCAAGGGAGTAAAGAAAGTTTGATGTGCTGGAAGGCAGGGAGGGGTCAAAGTACATGTACAGCTGTGTGTCGTCTGCATATTGTAGCACAGCGCCGGCCTGACTCAGTTTTAGAGCGCATGAGAATTGCTCAGCAGGAAACGCCTCTGTCCTAGAGCAAGAGGACGCAGCCATCGTAGTAGGGCAATGGGGTGATTGATATTGGCTGGCCTGTCAACCTTATAGTTCCGGCTAGCAATTTGAGAATAGGGCAACGCTTGCCGAAGGTCGCTGTCGCCGCCAGCCAACGTAGATTTGCAGGACGGTTTCCGTGAGAACAAAAGAAGTGGGTGAAGAGCATCTGGGTTCTCGAGCTGTGAGCAAGGGGACGCAGAGGTCGCTGAGGTGATTGAAATTGGCTGGGTTGTCAACCCCATTGTCCAAGCTAGTTATGTAATGATAGGGCGACGCTCACTAGAGGCCTCTTCTTCATCTTCGGCTCCGTCTCGACGCCGTCGCCGGTAGTTGCCGGACTCGTTTCTCTGAAAGCGAGGGAGGAGGGCCGGTTGTTCGCCGGCGATTGAGGGACAGCACGAGACAGCGCCAGGAGGATTCGGTGGACGCCACCGAATACGGTTGTGTAGCGCCCGTGCTCGCATTTTTGTATTTCTTTTGTGTTTTCGTGTGTGTGGGCGTGCACGTGGTCTCACCAAGAGTGCTTGGTGCGGTGCATGAGGTATTACTGCCGTAAGGTGGAAGCGGAGCCCTAGTTCTCCCGTCAGGATCGAGGCTCCGGTTCGGGCTCCTCGTCCTATTTAGGTCGTTCCCCACAATAGACGTAGGTAGCCCAAGTGCGGGGACGTATTCCCTCCGCAAGAGTGCTTGTGCTGTTGAGAGCATGCTAGGAGTGTGGAGATAAAGCTTAGCTAGACGCGCAGCGACTGTGCGCTCCGAATAAACCTCAGTAAAACATCCAATTTGTGTGTCTCGCTTTCCAATTCACGCCGCGGACCCACGAACCCCTTTAGTAACGGAGAGTAGGTCAGCGCCAGAAACGCTCGTTTCGTGGCGGCCTGCTTATTGCGTGTAGACGCGCACCGAACGGCATTAGGCGGTAGGTTTCGCAGCTAGGTAAGCGGCAGGTTAAGCCTACTCCGCCGAGCCTTCGGCGTTACAATTTAAATGAAAGCCTAGATTGTGCATGCCTAGAAGTTACTCCGGTAAGAGGAAGAGCATACGTTGCGAAAAGAAGTGGACCGAGGGCACGGAGGTCTGGACTACCTGTAATTCAGAGGCTCCTCTGTTTCCCGCTGACATTAATGCTCTTGGAATGTCCCACTGAGATAGGACCTAAGCCACTGCAGCGCTGTACCTTTCTGAAAAGATCGATGCGCCTACAGCAAAATGAAGTCCTTAGCAACTCGAGAAATATGATTGCCTCATTAGAGAGTAAGATAGCTCCTCTGGGAACCAACACAAAACGTTCGTTATATAATTCGTTTGCATAGCGCCCTGAAGAGAACTTAATCTCTATTCAGGCGCTTCACATATGCCTCGGTGCTCGAGCCCGCGACTTCTTCTTCCACGACCGGTTCGCCTCTAGAAAAACATGATGAGTCCGCGCGCGGCCAAGGCGATCGGCCTGACTTGCCTCTTGGGTCACTCTCTAAGCACGCTTGCACCTCCTACGCTTTGGCGGAGAAAAAAGCTAAAAGCTCAACAGACAGTGCTCATTTGGTCGTACAGTGGTTTTGTGGTCTGGGGCAAACAGGAACGGCATAGCAGAATGTTGACATCTGAGGGCCACATGCTAAGGCTAGTTAGTAGCCATCGGAAGTCACAGTTTAGCGCCCCTAAGAGCTTATATAAGAACTCGAATTCTCTGCGATTTCATTAACCCGAGGATTCCAGACTTCGAGAGAACCCCTTGGCCCCTACCATAGAGATACCGACTACGGTCTGCCGTCCCGCAGGTTGACTTCTCCACAGATGTCCGAATCACCTTACCGACGGAGCGCTGCCTACCAATATAGCTCTCGCGTGGACGAACGCACGCGCGCACACATTGGCTCTGCTGTCCGTCGCTCGAAAGGACCTACACGGAAGGCGAGAGGCAGGAGAGGGAGACGAGCGCACCGCAGGCCGGACGAGAAAAAACGCCAAATATATACATGTAAGCACAGAAGAGAGGGCAGCCACAGCCAATACCACACGGTGCCCTGTCAGATTTGAGAAGACGAGTGCTGCGGAAGAGACGTACGGCCGCCGCGGTGGCGTCGCTCTGCCGGTCGCCCCCGGAAGCATTCGGAGCAAGGTGAAGGTCCCGGCGTCTCCAAGGAAGTGGTTCCGACGCGCCGTTGGCGGGAGCGCCTACCCCTCGCGGTAAGCTGAGCATTAATTAAGCTACGCCGTTTTGGAACTTAAAGCATCCGACCGCATAACTTTCCGCCGGCGGGAATATTCACTAGCAGCATAATCTAAAGAGTCAGGTGGCCAATGTTGCCATACTAACGGGAATTCCTGAAACCAAGAGCCTTTCACTCAAAGGCTCACTGGGTGGGGAGGAGGGAGGTAGCACATCGGGAAAGTGCGAACGTGCGCGGCAGCCCAAGTCCGCTCAAAAAATCAAAAGCGACAGATTCTCGCATTGCTACAATCACAGCAGCTTTCGTGTGACCAGGCTCCGCTATGGGGCGGGAAGCGAACTCCAGCCGAATCGCCCGCTGGAGGTGCACCAGTCTGACCCACGAGCCCGCGAATCGCCGCTGCTGCTTTGGCAGACGAATGGCTTGGTTAGTAGGCGGCAGAGAACGGCACCACGTAGGATGGCTGGCGCGATCGCGCGAGAACGGAGAATGGCTCCACTGCGTGAGCGCGCAGTGTGTTTGCGTGCGTTCACGCGCATGCATGCGTGTCTGTGTGCGTGGTCCAGCAAACCCGTGTGAACCGGGAGCTGCTGCAAAACAGCATAGAAACCGGAGCAACTGAGAAGTATAGGCTTAGCCTGGTGAGAACCGGCATTCGCTTCCATTGCCGTGTCTAATAATGTTCACCTTGGGGAGCCTGCTGACCATAATGTCAAAGTGTTCAGCTCCTCCTGCGGGCCGAGTCACTTCGATTGAGCACCGGTCCTCTTAAAGGAATTCTTTTTGGCATGCCTGTGTGCTTGAACATTTATGTAAATATGCATCGTGACAGCTGTCAATGAGAAGCTAGGCTTCCGGAAATGACGCATGAGTTTTACAAGCCAATGGACAAAAACCACCCGACAGAAGTTAGCCATTTTGTGTTATACCAAGAATATTGCGTGCCTCTGTGGTTCTTGAAAAATTACTTCAGATTTTACATACACCATCACTCAGTCACGAGGACAGGAGCACTAAAGAATTGTTACGCAGAAAAAGGTTCTCTAAAACGCATTTCTATCCGGGGCCGCATTCCTCTGCATTCTACGGCCGGCTGTGCTCAATGAGGTGCTGTGGATTTATGTCGCACGCAATGAAACCTCATCTAGCGGTCAGCTCAAGTTTGACAGCGCTTGAATGCGCATACCGACATTAAGTTCTGTGAGTGCCAAATTCATCTGCAAGTCCCGATCACGATACTTAGTTGTATGCTATGCAACTGACTAGCACTTCTTGGCAAGCAGAGTGAGAGCGCTATGCATGAAATGTCTTCTTCATTTGCGGCGAGCTTTACCTGGCTTCGCCACAGTTAATTGCTAACTTTGCGCTTGCTTTCCGTCGCTATTTTTTGTCGGCTATCTTATTTCTAGGCTACTTTTTTATGCCTCGTTCATTAAGCCTTGCCCGATGCGATGAGATACTTAATAGAGGTGAAGTGTGCGAAAGAAGCATCCTAGCCTTGGAGGCAAAAATCTATAGTCTGCATCAAATACACAGCTAGCCAAGATAATAAATACGGAAAACACAGCAGGTACAGAGCGGGAATAGTATATACAGACAGTCATTTACTTCAAATACAGCATTTACTAGAAAGAGGTGGTGTTGCTAAAGTCCTTACCAATTCACTACTTTGGAAAAGCTCGAGTGCATAGTATTCCGTCCTGCGCTTCGAAGATGCAGTTCAAAAGGATGATACATTTCTTTCCTGATGTCGCAATAACGTAAGGTTCGACCAGGCTTATTTGCTTCGCCAGACCGCGAAATTTTCTTATGTTTCTTTAAAACATGCTAATGATCATTATTTTCTTTTAAGCAGCTATCTAGGAGAGATGTTAGCTATCGACTTAAATTTAAAAAATGGCCAAGTTTAGTGCAGCACTACGTAGGACAGTCTCAAGTCTACAGCCTAAGAATGGCAAACTGTCTCTTTAGATTTATCTGTAGTAGTCTATTGAAATCGCTCTTGTTGTCCGCGAAGAGTTAAAATTTAAAAAAAGTTAAAATGCAGAATTGTAGCTCTTGCATCTGCGTACGCTTTCATTCGTGCTAGAACGTGCTCGGCGTTTATTGCAAAAAGCCGTTTTTTGTTTCAGAGCGGGAGGTTTGGGATATGAAAGTAATTGACTTTTCAAAAATCCTAAGGCTCGAAAAACTAACAATACCAACGAGAGTGCAGTTTAAATCTTTAAATTCAGTTTTACTATAGCAGTAGATAGTGCTTAATAATATTGCCACTCATAAGAACTAAAGAATATCTTTTACCTGAGCTGAGCATGGCTCAGAATGTTCGGAGTTTCATAGAGAAAAAGGAAGGGACATAGATAGCGATATAGATTGCTAGACAGATCGATCGAGAGAGAGAGAGAGAGAGAGAGAGAGAGAGAGAGAGAGAGAGAGAGAGAGAGAGAGAGAGAGAGAGAGAGAGAGAGAGCTGGAGATGGATGGGTGGGAAGCCATGGAATGGAAAGAACACAAGACGAGACCGGATGTATATTTGTATATGCAGATGTTTAGTGTATTTTTATAGCTGTATGTATGTACAGCTATAAATAAACATATACTTACATGTATAAGTATACATACATATATATATATACACTCATATATATATATATATATATAAATATACATATATATTTGTAAGTGAGTCATCAGTGGTCCTTTAAATATTCATCAAACGTGGTTAGAAAGCTTTTCTGCAATCTGACCGCTGCCCTTGCGACTGTGTGTGTGTGTGTGTGTGTGTGTGTGTGTGTGTGTGTGTGTGTGTGTGTGTGTGTGTGTGTCTGTGACTGTCTGTTCCTCTGTGAATTTATCAATCGCTTGGACTGCCGTAGGAAGGATTCCTTAGCCAAAGGTATAACATCCCATTCTAGACGTTTCCTACAGGTATATGGTTGTGTCTAAGCTGCTTGTGCAGAACACACATACTGTTATCTATATATGTACACATACGTCTATAAGCTTTTATATGTGCACATATACTTGCATGTAGTGTGCAAATACAAAAGCACGCACATATAAAGCATGCAAGTACATCTGCATGCAACTAAAAAAACAACCCCTTTATGTTGGCGACTGCATGTCATGTCATTAAGAGAGTACTTACCATACAATTTCCTCTTGCTTCCAAAAGCTAAAATGTTTATTTGTGATGTGTTTGTAAAGGTAGCTGTTTAGTTTGGAGCCCGGGCAGTTGCAACTGGTTTATTCTTGAAAGAAACATCTTCTATTTTATAAGCTGATAGAGGATGCCGAACGGTAAGGGGCCCAAACTAGTATACACGAACCTCACTACTCCGAAGATGACTAATTTTTATTTTTATTTGTATTGAAAGCGTTTTCTGCTGGATGCGACAAAACGAGCCATGCGCTCGGCGAAAGCCACTGAAACACGTCGCAGGCACACGGACGGTGACTGTTTTTCCGGTGTTCGCTTCCTTAAGCCAAAGAAGCAGAAACTTAATCAGTCCTCGAGTTTCACCACATCACGTATTTCTTGATAATAAAAAGTGATCGACGACTTTGTTGCAGGAGAACCAAATTCTCAGTTAATACTATTTATATTTTGCTAATGGCACCGCAGTCTCGTTAGTGTTTCCTTTGCACAAGCATCCACCGCGGCAGGCACGTGAATGAGTGCACAGACTATCAGGCGAAATGGGATATGGGTCGGATGTCCAGCTGTCGCTGAAATTGGAAATGGAGACGTCTACGTCTAAAGCTGAGCAATCCTGAGTCCTGCTCTGCTTGAAACAGCCGTAATTCACTCTGCCCTGCCGCTGGCACTCTGTTGCAGCATGGAGCTGCCCCAGGCAGACGTGCCGTTCGTGCAGGCCCTGCCGGCAGAGAGCGGGCAGCGAGCAGGCACCATTGTGCAGCAGCTGGACAAGGAGAGCAAGGACGGACTGGCGGCGAGCGAGTACGAGCAGTGGTCCGAGGCCGAGCTGACGAACCGCGTGGAGACGATGCTGCTTGAGCGCATACGACTGGGCAACCGGGCGGCAGTTTTCCAGCTTGGCCAGCTCTACTTCGAAATGGTAGCGCTGACGCCAGATGCTGGCTGCCGATCGCCAGCGCTCGCCTTCAGCCTTCGAGCTGTGACTGCCTTGCATGTCTGCCACGACTGATTCGCGTCGTCTGCTTGACGCAGGGTAACTTCGATAAAGCCAAGATCTATTTCGAAAGAGCCGAGGGCTCCGACTTTCAAGCTCTGTATCAGTTGTCTGTCATACTTTTTGATGGACTCTGTGGCGCTTCAGATCACGTAAGTTTAAGTTATGCGTTCAACGCGACGTCGGCCTTGCCGAAGCTGTCCACCGATTGGTCGGCACCGTGGTCCACTCCATAGCTCATACAGCATTGGTCGGCACCGCGGTCCACTCCATAGCTCATACAGCCGATGGCTTTAATTTAGTGAACGCGTGCGTTCAAAGTAATGACTCACTGACCATGCTGCGTCAGTTTTTCGCTGATCGGCCTAAGACACAAGGCGAGACTGCGTGTATTGTCGGCAATATTGAGTTCATAGGCCCTACTCTGGCGTTTTTCCTTACGAGCCAAGCTAGAGGAATGGCTCACTAGGTAAGGCAGTTGCTTTTCACGACCTCGGTCCCGAAGTCGTGGGTTCTAATCCTATTGTGGGCGATCCTGTATCGCCACTGCATGCGTTGGTGATAGCCGTCAAGGCTCTTCTGTCTCTATACAAAAAGAGGCTGTTAAATCAGCTAGTATAAAAAAGGAGAGGCCCCCTACCGAAGGTGCCTGTTCTAGCTGATGCTTCCGGTCGAAGTATATCTATAACGTCCATCTTTGTAGATTCGGTCAGTTGTGACCGATCTTTATCTATGGAAATTATTTTTATATCCTTTTGTCTCGCAATCATCCATATGGAGTATTACTGCCCGTATGTAGAATAACCTCGTATGCTAAACGAGATATTTACAAAGGACGTGAGTGGTTTCCTAAAGAAACATTAAAACTGCTAATAGGAAAACGGAAGTACACCTTTAACTAGGTTCAATCAGCTTCGGTGGTTGATGACAGATGTTGCAGCCCAAATAGAGAAAGAGAGAGAGAAAGAGAAATGAGAGAGAAAGCCAAGAAAGATGAGAAAGACAGAAAGAGACACAGATTCCAGAGAAGTCAGAGATGAGGTAGGAATGCAGATAAAAATGAAAAAGACACGTGCACACACACACACACACACACACACACACACACACACACTGTAGATGAGACTGAGTGGTTGAAACAGGGGAGAGATGCAGCAGAAAGTAAGAGGCAGAGAGAAAAAGAGAGAAAGAGAACTAATGGGAGAGAGTACTAGTATGTGTGTGTGTGTGTGTGTGTGTGTGTGTGTGTGTGTGTGTGCGTGTGCGCGTGTGTGTGTGCGTTCGTGCATGAGTTCGTGGGTGCGTTCGTGCGTGTGTGTGTGTGTGTGTGTGTGTGTGTTTGTCTGTGTGTGGAGAGACACAGAGAGAAGATCGCGGGCTCGAGCTCCGAGACATATGTTAAGCGCCTGAATAGAGATTAAGTTCTCTTGGGGCTCCATACAAATGAATATATATAAGATGAGAGGAAGGGGAAGAAGAGGGCAGAGAGCAGGAAAGGGGCGAGTTACTCAAGATGATAGATAAGCACCATGATCTAATGCATTCGTAAGTAACAGGACTTGCCGAGTTGATACCCAATACATTTAACAGATCTCAATTTATTAGTGCCCATTAAACAACATTGTGGTAGCTCTAGGTGTAACATTGTCCAATTGCAGAAGAGTCATATAACATATAACATATAGAAAATCTATGGATTTAATGCACGTAGCTCGTTGTATTGGCTGTGCTCTATCCTTGCATTTTCTATTCCAGAGGAATGAGTTCACCATCTTTGGTACTTCCGTGCAAAGGGGTCACGAAATACATAGTTATCGCATAGCTAATATGGCACCAAGTACCACTACTTGCTGTTGCAGTATAAGTGCAGTATGCTTGTTTTGCTCGATCTTTCGGCAGCTTTTGATACTATCGATCACAAAGTTCTTCTAGAGCTCCTCTCATAATAATAATAATAATAATAATATTGCACTTGATAAAGCGCCCTCAGAGAACATAATCTCTTTCTAGGCGCTTTACATTTGCTGCAAAGTGATACGCAATAGAATAGTAAGTAAAATCATGCTTGAAAAACAAACAAAATGAATAACATGGTTAGGGGTTACATCTCACCTGGGTATCACTGGCACTGCTATGCAATGGTTCAGGTCCTATCTCAGTGGGAGACTCCAGAGTACTGATGTGAATGGACAAAGATCATCCGAGGTACCTCTGAAATATGGGGTACCGCAGGGCTCCGTGCTAGGTCCGGTTCTTTTCACGGTTTATACTCTCCCTCTTGCTGATGTGATTGCCAAATAAATCTAGGCTTTCACTTCTATTCGGATGACACTCAGTTGTACTTTTGCTTTGATTCCTCCCAGCCTTCGAGCACCTCGGATTCTCTCAACTCACTTTGCTGCATGTATTGACGACATCTGCTCATGGATGGCAGCTAATTTTCTAAAACTAAACGATGATAAAACTAACTTATTTGTTATGGGCAAACCCAGTGATTCAGAAATTGGAAAAGCTGACTCTCAAAATTGGCTCTGCCAGCTTATCTCCTGTTGAATCAGCTCGAAATCTAGGAGTCATGTTCCAAAGTGACCTCTCGTTAGACGACCACATCAGTTCCACAATCAAGTCTGCTTACTTTCAGCTACATAACATTGCTAAAATTTGGGCTTATTTAGATAAGGATACCACGTCTTAGTTGGCCCATGCATTTGTGACATCCCTTCTTGACTTCTGTAACTCACTGCTCGCTGGCCTACCGGCATGTGCAATCAGGCGATGACAGCTGGTGCAAAACTCCGCAGCTAGGCTTGCCTGTTGTGAGTGTTGCAGTTGCCACATCACACCACTTCTCGCCGACCTGCACTGGCTACCAGTCAAGCAACGGATCGACTTCAACGTTTTGTCGCTCACTTTTAGATCACTCCATTCTTTGGCTCCAGCCTATCTCTCAGATCTACTCCCTCACCAGGCCAAACATCGTACCACCTGCTTTTTGGAATCCAACAGTCTACCAATACCTCGTACAAACCCTAAATCCTTTGGAGACCGTGCATTTAGTTCGTATGCTCACTAAGCCTGGAGCTCACTCCCAACTTGCGTCAGAACATCCCCTGACTTGACCACATTTAAAAGGAACTTGAAAATACACCTATTTAGGACAGCATTTAGTGGGTCCCTGTGATTCGTCCTTGATGTGCTTATGCGTGCTGACACTGCGCATGCTGCCACTAGCCACATTTGCATGCTGACCCTGTGCATGTCACCCCTAACCACGTTATTTATGTTGTTTATCAAGCATGATATTAGTCACCATTCAATCGCGTTTCCCTTTGCAGCGAATGTAAAGCGCCTAGAAAGAGATTGAACTCTCTGAGGGTGCTTTATCAAGTGCATTATTATTATTATTATTGCTATTATTATTACGTCAATCCTAACTGTGATGACAAGAGGCGATGCAGCTCACCGCAGGTGCTCATCGTCATTAGCAGAGTGGCGGTCCCTCAATTTTATCAGTATTCAAAGGACTGGCCATTATCATAGCTTTTCAGGGGCAATACATACTGACGAATGGTTACTTTTAGCCATCACGTAACGAAGCCTACTCTGTATCTTACTAAGCATGCCAACCAAAAATAGATTATTGTAGATACAGTAGTACCCTCATTGCTTGGTGCAATTCTTACCTGAAGACCGAGTCATTTACTTGTTTTGCTGCTTATGTAACCACAATAATAATATTAATACGACATTTTTATAGTACCTCAAGAGAACTAAATCTCTTTCTAGGAGCCTTACATATGATGGAAAAGAAGCAATTCAACCGGTTTGGGATAGCACGCCCACTATCAGCATACATAAGCTCACAAAGGACGATTCACAAGGAAAAAGAAAATGCTGTGAGGAATATGGCGGGTTTTTAGCTCATTCTCCCAAGTAGTCAAGTTTGGGGACATCGTGACGTCAGTCGGGTTCGAGTTCTTGGGAGCATACGAACTGAAGGCGCGGTCTCCAAATGATTTGAAGGTGGTTAGAGGCACAGCTAGACGACACGAGTAAGAAGAGATGATAATACGATGCAGAGCTTGAGTGGGAAATATTTCGGATTGGTATTCTAGAGCACGATAATGAAGGGAACTAAAAGTAGTTGATAGAACCTTAAAGTCAATATGCCGCTTGATGGGGAGCCAGTGCAGGCCGGGGAGAATCTTAGCTGATTTTTTTGCGGCAGAAGAGCCTATCACCACTGCTTGCAGGTGGCAATAAAGTATCGCCCAACTCAAGGATTCGAACCCACGACCTCGGTCGTAAAGAGCGAGCACCTTACCGCCTGGGCTATCACGGCCCAGTGAGAAGTGGCGAGATATGACAATTACGGCGTTCGTGACAGGCAGGCCTTGCTATAGGGTTTTGTATCAACAGTGAGCGGCTGATTGCCTTGGCCGGTAGACCTGCCAGTAGTGAGTTATATAAGTCTAGACTGGACGCAGGCACGGATTAAAACAATAATGCGTAGCTGAAAGTTGGCACACTTGACTTTACAGCTGATGTGGTCATACTCATCTAGTGAAACTTTATTTGGAACAGGACATCCAGATTGCCTGCAGACATGAAATATGCCGGCCCGGCACATTTTGAGGCTAGGCTGTCCCACGTCTGAGTACCACGAGGTTTGCAAATGAATAGCAAGTTGGCTTTTATCGTCATCAATGCCACATTAAGGCTATTAATTGTTTTTCTGTTGACACCTGCCTCGGTTGCTTATGCTGGAGGAGAGCTTTAGCCCCTCTGGAAGATGAGCCGGAAGTAGGGGGCATCCCTGATGCCCCCTACTTCTGCCATCCAATGGAAGCTTCGAGGGTAGTGCCGAAGGCATGAGCCTTGGAGGCAGCTTTAAAAGAGCTCCAGTTCCGAATAGGTTGCTTGAGCAACGACTGGCTTTTTAAAAGGCTGCACCAGTTGAGTACTTCCAAACGGAGCATCATGTTATAATAATATAATAATAATTCACTTGATAAAGCGCCCTCAGAGAACTCAATCTCTCTCTAGGCGCTTTACACTTGCTGCAAAGTGAAATGCAATTGAAATGGTAATGTTGTTGACCGCAGATTGTTTTCAAGGACAATTATCGTCAGCGCTCTGAGCGTTGCGTTGTGTCGGCTGTTGTGATTATCACTTTCCAATCTGCAGCTCCCAGCTAAAATGGGGAAGTGCAAGTCCTCCAAAATAGAGCAACACACAGTTATTGTGTTATTTCAAGTAAACTGGGCTCATTTGGATGGAACCGCGGCTGCTCTTGGCTCGCTTAGCTATCAGGACGAGAAATGTGCTGCATGACTCCAGCGCACTTTAGGTTGCTTCCGATGACGCCAACTCTCCAGGTCAAATGTTAGCCCTTCACTGAAAAACTTCTGACTGCGGTCCTGAACTGCGTCTCTGCCAGTCGTCTCCGGTAACGACCTAAGCAAAGGCATGTCCTCCAAGCGCCCTCTGAAGCAGTAAACTCAACAGCGAAAGGTCAACAGCCACTCTCCTCGGTGGCCATTTAGGAGCTTATCTATGGCTCAAGTAAACAGACTTGCCAAGTCATCTCAGGATTACCGTGAACAGAGAGTGCCAAATGCTGTTTCCGTCTCCGGCCACAGATACTGCCGGTATTTAGGAGCAGCATTCCAGTTCTGCCGGTCCGTCCTTGCTGATGCGAGATGCACCGCCTCTATAGCCAAGCAACGGACAGCAGATTCACAGGCCTCATTTATGTGGTGTCAGAGGAGCCTCAGTGGCTGCTGCTTCCGCTTGCACTCGGCAGTGAGGAATCGTCTTCTGCAGGACCAAGTTGAACCAACGATCTGGGTCGTGAAGTGCAAGCACCTTGCTGCTAGGCTTGGACCATGGGACACCCTGGGTCTTAGCCTAGGAGTATGATGCTCGCACGTCATGACTTGGGTCATGGGTTCGAGCCTGGCATTCTTCATTGCGCCCTGCAAGCCGGAGTGATAGCTGCCAAGGCGCCTTGTCTGTCGCTATATAAATCAGGCTGCTCGATCAGCCGACCTTCACTTTACAGCCTCAAGGTCAGTCGTTCCGGCAACGAAGGTGCCGTGTGCGACCGGCGGAGGGACTTTCACGCAGGTGACGCTCAGTCGAGGTTTGACTGTAACTTCCTTGCGTGGATGGCTTTCCATGGAAACCCTCTTGAGTGTCACATAACCGCTTTGGTCCAGTGGTTAAGGTGCTCGCCCCGACCAAGGTCTGGCCGAGGTCGTGGGCTCGAGCCTCGAGGCATATGTGAAGCGCCTGTATAGAGATTAGGTTTTCTTAGGGGGCTATACAAATGACTTATATTAATTTATTTTACTTGCAACAGATCACTGGGCTAGTCAGCAGGAGCAGAGGTTGCCCAATTGCTAAAGAGGCTCAGGAATGTGGGAGGACAAATGTACTTGGCAAGTTTATTTAACTGCCCCATGCGACAGCACCTACCAGAGCCGAGATTGCTGTTCCGTGAGCAATCGTGCAATAAAAAATATATAATTAATTTGTTTGTATAGTGCCCTAAGAGAACTTAATCTCTATTCAGGCCGTTCACATATGCCTCGGGGCTTGAGCCCACGACCTCGGTCAAACCTTGGTCGGGGCGAGCATTTTGACCACTGGGCCAAACCAGCTCTGTGCTTGTATTGTCAGGTCACCATTCCTCCAAGAATAAAGGTCAGAAGGTCTCCAGTGCTTTTTCCGCAGTGCCAACACAGTCTAGTCGCCGCAACAGAGCTCAGAGGGGAGAGCAGAGGTTTTCTCAGGCCGCTCGCTGTGCGTTCCCTCAGGTCCGAGCTGTAGAGCTGATGCAGGCGATTGCGACATCAACGGCTCCCGGTGCGCAGCACCTCAAGCACGGAGCAGAGTACAACATCGGCAGAGCATACTTTCAAGGTTATGGAGTGCGCATCAACTATGCAGAAGCTGAAAGGTGAGCCCTCTCGAAGCGCGACTGGCCGCTGCTGCATAGCAACCGAGCATGCACGTGATCCAGCAGCAGCGGCAGATGTCCAGCGACGAGAACTCGGCGAAACGAGTACTTGCAATGGCTTGCTGCTCGCGACCCCATCGAAGACTTGCCGAGGCATCCGAGGGTGGGGCGGCACGGCTTGATCGAAACTTCGAGACCTTACACACTATCGAGAAAGATACTGAGTGACTCCTTTAATCGCCGTCACACCTTGGCCTGTGTGACGGCGATTAAAGGAGTCGAGTTTCCGGAGCTCAATGCCTCCGGGCTCCATGCTTTTTTCTTTTTTCCCCAGCAGCGAATGAATGTCTGTTGTCTCTCTACTACCCTTAGTCGTGATGGCAACGCGAATGCTTGCTTGCACACCTGTCTGGCCCTCTGCTAAGTAAGTGGGGTGGTGGTGGTGGTGGGCACTTGAATGTGGTCTGCTTGATTCAGCTCGGTTCGAAATTGCTGCTATATCATAAAAAAAAGAAGGGCAACTAGGAATTGGGGCAACTCGCCCTCACCGAGTTCTTCACGGTGTAAGGCAGCAAGATCTCGATGCGAACATGAGTGCATGTATGCACCACCATATATGGTCAGCTAGTACTGTTTTGATGCCACTGCCACTTTTATGCTCACCCTGCGAATGATTCGGCGATTGATTCGTGTTTGATTTCTTTCTTGTGAGCAGTTTTCCACGAATCGACCGGAGTGCGCTGCACTATCTGCAGGCGCTATTTGACTGCCAAGTGCTCACTGTACCCCATTTGCAGACCTGTCGCTCAATTCTATTCTATTCTATTCTATTCTATTCTATTCTATTGCGTATCACTTTGCAGCAAATGTAAAGCGCCTAGAAAGAGATTAAGTTCTCTGAGGGCGCTTTATCAAGTGCAATATTATTATTATATTATAATTCGTTGACATGACCAGCTGCTGCAGCTGCCTTTGACGTGGGTGTGTTCGATCAAAACCTTTCTTGCCAAATGCCGACCGTCTAGTGTCGTTCGACAGTCAAAACTACTGTTTTGCCCAAGGCTTCTCGGTGCTCGCGGCTCCCCGGGCACAGGCTGCTCGCACTCCTCTGCAGCTGGCAGCAGCTTGATGCCACCGACCGTGCCTAGGTGGTGGCTGCTGGCAGCAGACGACGGCAATCCCTGCGCCAGCGTTCAAGCACAGAGCATGCTGGGAATGCTCTATTCGAGACCGGACACGATCGACCTGAAGAAGGCATTCTTTTGGCACTCGGAAGCGTGTGGCAACGGCAGCCTGGAATCGCAGGGTAAGACAGACTGCCCGTCAGCAGCTGCCAATCTGAGGAGGACAGCTTGAGCTGGGAGGCAAGGCTTTTCCAGAAGTCGATCCATCGGTAGAGGTAAAGGGGGGCTCGTTAAGACCAAATCAGCCAATTCGCTAGACGGGCCCCAGTCTAACTGCTCCACCCTACTGGCCACAGTAGCAGAGCAGCAACGTCGAAAGTGTGATAAAGTCATGGTTAGCAAAATCGAACAGCCTCCTTCGTATAGCAACAGGAGAGCCTTAGCGGCTATCACCTCCCCCTCTTTCTGCATGGGAAACCATGGGTTGCCCTCGGCAGGACTCGAACCCGCGACCCGGCTGGTGAAGTTCGAGAGCCGCCCTATCCGTCGGCTAAGAAAAACCCAGAGGATTTGATTAGCGACGATGAGAAGGGAGTGGATTCACAAGTGCAGCACCCCGAAGCGATGGCGGCAGCTCCTCGGTGTCATTCGGGTCCTGCTGCTTCTGCTGCTGCTCTTGCACCCGAGCAGTCGCACCGAGCATGTTCCGAGAGATTTCGGGCCGTGCTACTTGCCTCCTTTTGTTCGGCGACCGCAGATGTAGTGGAGGGGCCAAGAGACTTCGGGGGGGGGGGTCCCAATTCAGCTTCCCTACGATTGACTGACTCTTTTGTAAGGTCAAAGTCCGGCTTTCTCCATTGGTTAAATATAGCTGCAGCCATGTAGGCACCAAACTGGGAGGTGGGCAGAGGAAAGTGAGTTTGAAGAGGAAGGGGGGTTTGTCACGCCACCTTTTGGCTATTGACTGTCGCCTAAGCTGCTACCGAATTCCTCTCCTTCTGCTGAGTGTCAGCTTCACGGCAGTTCCCCTCACATTTCACGATGACTGAGGACAATGTGCCAGCCAAGAAGCATGCATCCTCGACAGTCAATGATCGATCGGTATGCAGCTTCCTTCCGTGGCTTACTCTCGTATCGCCGGCCTTGGCTACTCTGGATTGTTACCACTGGCTCTGACTTCCTCGCCACCATCCAAGCAGCTGCTGCTGCGATCGCTCTGACACGTGAGCTGGTCTCGGCTTTGGACTGACCTGGGAACAGAGGCATGTCTGCGCCACCGCCCTAGAAGATTCCTTCCTCCAGCGTGAGAGAATCCGGAGGGTAGACCAGGCGATTTGCAAGTTTGCGAAATGGCTGAGTTACCTCTCGGTCCGGCCAAGGATGAGCAGGAGGCCAAGTAGGTGCAGCGGGTGCGAAGAGGAAGACAGTGTGGGCGTGCGATCTCGTGTCAGCAGACCGTAGACTGTTCTGGCCAGAGAAGCACTCTGACTTGGCTGGGCATACTGCTCAGCTCTGAGCCACGACTTGCTTGTCATGCGCGCATGCGCCGTCAGATTGCACGCATGCCTGCTATACCCACAGGTGCGCTTGGAGTCATGTACCTGTACGGACTTGGAGTAAAAAAGGACTCGTCAGCTGCCTTCGAGTGCCTGAGCGAGGCTAGCCAGCGTGGCAACGTGTATGCGATGGGTCATCTGGTGGGATTCTATTACAGAAACAAGTTCTTCACCAAATGTGTGGACCTGGCAGCTAGGTGATGCGTGCTCTGCAGCCCCCCCAGCCATCCGGTTGCTTTATGGCAGGCGGCTGCTGCTGGTCACTCACAGCTCCCAGCAACTGTGTAGGACGGTTGCAGTTCGCAGGCGTGCACATTAGCTGGATGTTTGGTGGCCAGTATCTAATATAGAAGCTGCTACTATGCTTTAAAAATCTGCAGAGTTAGTCAGCTGAACAATGTGGATGAAATCTCAGTGGAGACAGAATGCCTGCCGAGCTACATTCGCAAGGGCATCAGCACGGCGTGCTTCTATTATGCTCGATGCCTCCAGAAGGGGATCAGCACCTTGGCCAATGCACAAGAAGCAGCGACCTACTACTCCAAGGTGCGTCTGTGAGGAGTAATTTGCTGGCTTTTGCTATGCCAATGCACGGTACATGCTGCTGCACGTTCGTGCAGCAGATGCCTTCCATATTGAGCCGGATGATTGAGTATGTCCGTTCTAGTAGCCTTCGTGCTTCTCATCACTGAAAGACTGCACGCCTACATGATGTCACAATAGCGCCATGTAGCTCTTGGAAACATCACACCCGAACACGGTGCTCCCCGTTCCTCCCAGTTACAACGTCCATCGTTGGCTTCCCCTTGGTGGAAATCGGCAGTTTTCACCATAAAAAATATATCTTTCACCATCCTTGCGACAGGCTCAGCAGTTTCACTGAGGGAGAGGGGTTGCCCCCCCTGCCAAGCACCAAATCGACAAGCGGTGCTAAATTACAGAAGTGCTATTGTTTATCAGCTTTAAATTCTATTTGGTAAATAATGAATGTGCTAAGCATTTCAGCTCAGATTAGTAGATAAACCAAACATAGATATGGGCTGGGAGTGGCCGTGGGCAACATGACAATAGCTGCTGTCGTATGCAAACGTAGCAGAGTAAATGAGCATCAAGTAAATGATAGGAAACGACTGCGCATACAATTTTCATTAAACAATGTGCCTGTATGGTCTTCTGGAATGAAGAACAAAGACTGAAACGATATTCACAGAGTCAGGGTTTCCGAAGCCATGAATCATTGGTCTGCATACTATTGCATTCCAAGTGTATGCTGCCGGAGCAGTGATTCAGCCATATCATTAGCTTAAACTTTAAGCACCGTTATATACCTGTGTGTGTGTTTGTGTGTGTGCACGTTTGTGTGTCTGCCAGCATGAATATGTACACGTGGATGTGTGTATTTGTGTGTACTTTAAACTTGATCGCATGAGCTATTAGGCGCCAGCTTTTAAAATTTGGGAGACTCCTGCCCTTATGCAAGCCATGCCGGAGGGAAGCTTCCAGAAGTAGAAGAAGCTGAGAGCTTCCTGTGTTTGGCAAACCGTTCGTGATCACATTGTCCGGCGGAAATATCCAGATCGAGATGTCCATGGCCGGGCGTCTATCGGGCTATCGGTAGGGCTAACCATTGCACACCGAAAGGCTGAGTGGACGTCAGAAAGCTGAAATACAGTCGAACCTGCATATAAGGGCTACTCAAAG